>WBNQ01040175.1:9698-27305 GCA_013401375.1 Spizella passerina | reverse complement strand
CAGCTCTCCACTAGCTTCCCAAATCTTCCTGTTGGACTTTTCTGAAGATGGGTGCAAATTTGTCTTTTTTTTTTTTTGGCTGTCAAGGACCTTCTTTGATCTCTATTACTTTTCGAACATTGCAGAGAGCAGCCTTGTAAAGACACCAGCCAGCCCACTCAGCTCCTTCAGGTTCAAACCATCTGGGTTGCATGAGCTGAGTTCTTGCAAGTAATCCCTGTAATGATTTTCATCTACTGCTGGTACTTCTCTTTTTCCTCGCACAGAAGGCTGGAAGACCTTGCTAGTGAAGAATGAAGGAAAAAAGGAATTGAGCACCTAAAACAGCTGTGTCTGCCATCACTAAATCACCCCAGTTATTCAGTAACAGAACATTGTCATGGTTCAGCTCTATGGATTATTTGTGCCTAACTGTATTCAGGAGGATACTGTAGACAGTAGATCCTTTAGTGAACTTGTTACTGAGACTCAAGGAGGAAACAAAAAAATTATTTTTTATTCAATTTCATTTAGCTGAGCCTTCTACAGCTCATGGCCACACATTCTAGTGAAAGAAAGGGGTTGGATATTCTTTGTATAAGAAAGATAAGCACTTTTGCACCTGTGAAGAAGTCTTGAAATGGTTTTTATGTAAGCTCTTACGTTTTTTGATTTTTTTCATTTAGCCCAAATTTCAAGATGGGGATGAGGCTGTGTTTTAGTGGATTTTTTCCCTGTTCTGAACAGTGTGTGGGTTGAGAGCTGAGAATGCATATAGGTTGTGCACAGGGAAAAAGTATAGGTCACCTGAAAATAATTAGCACTTCTGAAATAACTGTCTTTGTATTTGAGGTATAGCTCATAAAAAGAGACTTGTTTTCATAACATGGGTTTTTAAATAATGTTGTTCTGCTGTCATACTTCCTCCACCTTGTAAGGAAGAAACCTCACCAACTCATAAAGAGTATCACATAAAGAAAGAAATTTTGCAGAAAAAATAGCTAAATATTTTCAATTGCATCTAATATAATTTCTCGGGTGCACATACTGATGGGAAATAAACTACAAGTATACACACAGAACACCTACAACAATATGTTCAGGCAATTAAAGAAAATGAAGGGTACTTCCCAAACTAAATATTCAGAAAATATGTCATTTCAGCTCCTAGCTAAAAACCCATCATCATTTGGGACTACGTCTTTCTGCCTACACTGCTGCAAAGATGCAAATTCTGTAACGTTACTGACCTAATGAGAAGGAAATGTGCACTTGCAACCCGCAACAGCATAATCAATGTGATTCCTGTGTCCAGTCAGTGACAACTATTTTTGAATTGGGCAAGCAGTCACAGGTGGAAGAGTTTTTGACAGATTTCAGACAGTAATGAAATCATGTTCCTGGAATTAAAAAAAAACCAAAACCCGAGAATAATAATTATAAAACTCTGTCAATGTAGAGAAGCAGAAGTGGCACAAGAAAATAATGCTTTTTTCTGTTGGGTCAAGTACAGCCTCTGTTCTCTGATAATGGCAAAAGCTTGTTGCTTTAGAAGGCTGTACCTCTGCTCCCCAATAATAACCTTGCTAATTGTATAGTGTTCTATACAGTGGAAAGATTTTTCCTGACCCCGCAGGGAGCAAGTGCTGTGAAGCATGAGATTTGATTAGCCTTATTATCTTAGCCTGCCCAGTTACCAATGTTGTAAGCTGCCATGAAATTATCCACCCCTTTTAAAAATAAAGCCATACTATTTGTCTTCATTATCTCCTTCTATGGAGTTGAATTCCACATGCATACAGACCTCAGTGATCAAAATAGCACAGGAATTACACATGTAGCCTTTTAACTCTGTAGGTACTGTTTTCTTTTCTTCTTTCATACCACCTTTCCATGTAAATCAACATTCTCCTAAATACTGTGGGTTTGATTACCTGCTCCTGAAAGAAAACTGGTTTTATTTTACCACTAGTATTTGTAATTACCTATGTGATTTTTTAATGAGTTACTCTGGAGCAACTCATAGCTTGGAAAATGGTATAATTTCTTAGAAATTTTGCTGTATTTGCTGGATTTTTTTTAAATGTTCTATGATGTCTTGCGTGGAGAAACGAAAACAGACTACATACAAAAAATAAATAATGATAATGATAATTAAAAATTCCCTAGATTGTTTCTTTGGCACAAAAAAAACTTAGTAAACAATAATTTGGATGGTATGTAAATACCATCCATAAACAAGTTATATATAAGTTATCATCATAAGATCTCCAAACAGTGACAAATACAGCAAAGAAACTGACTTCATTATCTTAACTTTTTCAGATTATGAAGACAGCATATTTTGGTACTTATCAAATAAAGAAGTAGTCTATAGTTAGGTCTGTCTTAAGACCGATCATAATAAATGATTATCCAAATTAGACACTGCTTAACCAAAGTGTGCAGAACACTGGGCTTGCTGAGTATGCCAGCAATCAGCTTAAAATCTCCTTTAAAAAAGATACACCACCTCAAAGTCCTTCACTCAACACCAGTTTGCCACAATAAGTGTGGACAGGGGAATGAACTCTAAGAAGTACCTTGTCTCTTGGTACAACTGTTCATTTTGTCATTAAAATAGTCATCAGAAGAGTGATAGAGAATTTGGAATTCAAACCCAGAGCTCTGCAGAGAATAAGACCAAGAAAATTTCGGCACAGTTGACACCAGCCAGCAGACAACCTCTCCACTATTGTGGCAGTGCTGTGGTAATTACAGGGTTTTGGTTTTGTGTACATCCAGAGCTATAACGGGACTGAAAACCACATCCTCCTTTCCACATTCTGTATGCTGGAATGTCTGCTCCTCTAACTCCTCTAAATTCAGGGTAAGAGCTCTAGCAAAACCAAAAGACCCTGGAGAAAGACCTCTACCTTGTTGCTTGTAGCATCAGCAGAGAACAGACAGAATGTTAGCCACTCTGGTCCCTGCAGTTTTACAAAAAGGAGCAGAAGATTTAACAGCAAAAGCGCTCAAGTGAGATCTGTATCATCAAAGGCTGAGTTCAAAGCTCTGAGGAGTCATAAACTCCAGTTCTAGTGAATGCAAATCAATCAGCCCCAAAGTGTCAGGGCTGGGGCTGCCCTGCCATACAGTCCGTACGCTGCCTGAATCCTGTGGCTAGACAGAGACTGAGATAATCCCTGGCATCAAGAAACTCGGGTTTGGCACTCTTCTAACCCATGCCTGGCTGACCATGATCACCAGCCAGAAATTGCTGGGACATAAGTCAGCCCTGGCCAGGTCCTGCCTTCTCTGCCACAAACTGGGAATAGGGTGAGGCTTGGCTGAGGTGCAGTAATTGCCCATTAAATGGACAAAAGAGATTTACTGCCGTTTTTGCACTGCGGGAATGGTTCAAAGCTCTCCGATTGAGCAACACCAGCAGGGTCCTAAGGACCATCCTTGTACGGGGGATTTCTGCAATGAGCAGCATGCAAATGTAAGTAGCAAAAAGCCCAAAGGATATGATAATTCCTGACAGAGGGTAAACAACAATTTCTATGTTCTTCTCTAAAACAATACATCTCTATTTCTTCCTTGACCCTAATGGATCAAATGGATTAAATAGTGGGCAAAAAATGGTGTGTGAGCATTTGGGACACATTCCCTAGAGGGCTTTAATAGCCAAATAGCAGCTGCAGAGGCCAGAATGGAAGACGCTCGAAAAACTGTGGAGCAGTCAAAGTACTTCGTGTTTAGATATTTCTGTTGCAGCCAAAAATGGGCTCTTGTATTTCACAGGTTTGGATTCAAGCTCTGAGCTGAAATTAATAAGGAACCTCTAAGTTTTGCAGCAAAGCAATTTTCTTTCATTGACCACGAAGGTAAAGTCAGGATATCATGAAAGATGTCAGCATAAATTGCTACAACCCTTTCTCCTTAATAGAATAATGTTCAGTTTTCACAAATGCAGAGACTGTGAGAGAAGAAGTCAACAAGATGTTGAGTTGTGAAATACAGGATGAGATGGCACTTATGGGTTTTGTGGCTCTGGCTCAATTAGAACACTACCAAAAACCTAAATTACTGGCAAAGGAAAGAAAACGACCTAAAGTTATTTTTTGGGGAGTGAGGATTTTTTTATGCCTGTCAGTTTTTCCATCGTAGCTGCAGGGGTTCAAACACCGAAAGGGTGGTACAGGTCATTATGTTGCCTAGAATCCCTCATGCCATTTTAAGTTTCCTTTCAGTTTAATGAGGAAAAGATAACTGTTTGTGAAGCAATATACCAAAAATATGTTCAATTTGGACTTTTTACTGAGAAATTGCAGGAGGGCTGTAAGCTCTTTTGACCTGGGGATGTATAATTCCACATGCCTACGAAGCTCTCAGCACAGGGTAGCTACTGTAATTTGAAGAGTAAGTAAAAATAATTCCTAAAGGAATTTTACACACGTTTTTCCTAAGATGAGGTGCACAAGACCTCATTTACTTGATGCAACTTTACTGGACAATCTGAGAGAGGTTTTTCACCTGCTGGCTGCTGTTCCACAGTTTCTGCAATTATGCCCATCATAAATATCAGCTGCTTTTTTGGTGTTGTTGGTGGCATAGAAATCAGCTCAGTCATTATCTGGTAGGAGAGCAAAATCTGAACCCATTAAGATAAAAATGGGTAACTGGTGGATTTTCTGTTAGAACTCTGCCCCCTCATAGCCCTGGCTTTCCTTTTTCCTCAATGGGTCCCAAGGAAAAAGCCAGCATGAATTGCAGACAGCTTGTTATGTTTACCTTATGTCACACTGGGCTACTGGGTATTCTTAAAACAGCATAATTATACAGATTGCAATTGAAGTGTATGCTTGGATTCAAAAATTTCCAGGAAAGTCGGTATGAGGAGGAATAAATGAATGAAAACAAGTTGAGGAATGACAGATTGTTTTGGATATGAGCTTTTCGTTTCTGGAGCAAATTTTACCCTTAGGTGAAAACCAAAAAAGTCCAGCTTTAGTTAGCAAGAATTCAGCATGCAGGACTGTGCGCAATCCAAATTTCCCTAAGTCCATGAGTATCCAAAGGTGAGAGTCTCTCCCGGAAAAAAAAAGCGAGAGCTGCTCTGTAATCATTGCTCAAAACAAACGAAATGTTTGAACAGTGACCAGAAGTGCGGGGAAATCGCTTTCCCAGGGTTATTTCCATTTGAGTGGTCTTGCAGGTTATTGGCATCAGGGGAAACTCCCCACTTTCCCCAGTGAAATGTGACATTTCTCGGCTAGCATTTCTCGCACTCGGCGACTGAGCAGGCAGCGCCACGTGTCCCCTCCCGGGACTCGGGACCGGGTCCCGGACACGAACCGGGGGGACCCGAATCCCGTCCGGGGGCAGCGGCGGGGACACGGCGACAGGACGGGGGGACACGGCGACAGGACGGGGGGACACGGCGACAGGACGGGGGTACCCCTCGCACCCTCGCTCGCTCAGCACCCACCCACGGCGGCCCTCACACGCGCGTGCCGTGACTCGAATGCGCGCGTGTCCCCGCACGGCCCCGCGCCACCCCCACCGCCGACTCGCACACGCGCGCTCTTGCACACGCGGTGACACGCGCAGTCACGCGCGCTCCCACACACTCGCAGACCCCTCTCGGCTCCTCACCCACACACGCACTCACTCTCACANGCTCGCGCTGGCCGGGGGTGGGCGGGGCAGAGGAGCGGCGGCGGGAGCGCGTGCTACAGCCACGCCGGCGGCGCGCGCCGAGGCGGGCGCAGAGCGGCGGCGGCGGCACCTCCGGCTCGCGCCGTCCCTCCGGCAGCCCCGCGCGCCCGGGATCGTCCATGGGGCCGAGCGGCGCCCGCTGAGGGAGGAGGGGACGGGGAGCAGCGGGAGTCGGTGCCGGCCGGTGAGTTCCCGTACCGGCGGGGCGGTCGCGTGCGCGGGGGGAGGGTTCGCCCGCCCGGCTACTCGCTTCTCCCGTCCCTCCCAGCCGGCGGGGAAACGGTGGTGGGAGGCGGGGTCCCGCTGCCATCCCGGCCGAGCCCCTCGACCCGGCGGCGGGAGCAGGGGCGCCGCGTGTGCGTGTGGCGTGAGGCGGGAAGAGCCGTCCGCAGGTAGCGGGGCCGGGCGGGCCTGCAGGGGAGCGAACATGGCAGCGCCCGAGTCCGGGAAGAGGGATTTTTGCCCCTGGAGCGGGGATTAACCCTCCTCCTCCCGCCTCCGGATGCGTCCCCGGGAGACTCGCGCTTCATCTGCCGCTCCGGATTATCCCCCCCCCCACCCCCCTTCCCCCCACCCTCTTTCCCGGTATTTTCTCTCCTCCTGGAGATTATCAGGTTTCCCGCCCCTCCCTCTCCGGGATCCTCCAGCTCCCCCCTCCGAGGGGATTATCTCCCCCCTCTCTGCCGGATTATCCCCCCAGTTCGCTGTCCCTCCCTCCGCGTTTATGCTCCTCCGCAGCCTCGCCTCTCGGGGATTATCTGCTCTCCCTTTGGGGTGATTCTTCCTCTCCTGATCTCTGCCCCGGCCTTTCCCTGCCTATTTTCTACCTGAGGAAGTCAACCCTCCCCTTCCGTCTGCCTCTGACTGGGGAAAGGGGCGAAAATGTGGTTGTGATCAGGTGGGCAGGAGTTTCCAGCAGTGCTGTCATCTCCTCGGTCGTTGTACGAGTACTACAGGCAAGTGGATGTAGGTGTAGGAGAGGAGGCAGCAGGGATGGATGTGCGGAGCTTGGACCAGAGTTCAGCCTGTGGCGCTGAGCTCCGTATGCAGGAAAATATCTGCGCCCTTCCTGCGATGTTACATCTGGTGGAGATGAAGGAGAGCCGACCTGGATCAGTGCTTTAAAAAAACGTGCATGGGTGCTGGGTGGTAGAGGCTGCAGGGGGAAAAAGCCAGCAGCCTCTGAGTTTCTTTGAGGAGGGTGCAATGTACAGTAGTAGCTTTATAGGTGGGAGGGTGCTTGGATGACATTGCTGCTGTCCGGGTGTCAGAGCTGGCTTGGGTAGCTTCTGTCTTGGCTTGGAAGGCAGCTGGCTTAGGCTGTTGCTTGGTGTTGAGAGGGAAGCAGGCTGCTATCTTTTGCTGAAGCTCTGATGCTGATGTGGTTCATGACTGTCAACTTGCTGGCTGAGGAAAAATGCAGAGGGGGAAGGTTTATCCTATGTATTTGACTCCTGCGTAGGTTCAACCAGTCTCCTAACACCTGGTCTCCCTGCACATGGGTTTGCTGGAGGAGACTTGCAGATCTTCTGGCCATCTTGCAGCCCAGGCCCAAGATTATATCCAATAAACTTCTCTCACTTGGCTTTGAGAAGAGAAGAGGCTGTGAGGAATTGTACGAAGACTGGGCACTATAAATGGATGTCAGACTAGAGGAGGCTTTGAAATCTTTGCATGCTGCTTCTGAACAGATAGTGTCAGTTAAACTGGCTGGGTTGACACTAGCATCATAATGTTCCTTTTATTTCTGCTGAGGTGGTTGGCTTTTAACACTTTGACCAGACCATACAACATCTGCCAAAAAATTCTTCCTGAAAAGGACATAGAGAAAATTCTCATTTAAATGAAATGCTGACAATTGGAGTCTAGTTTGAGCTCATTTAAATGGGATTTTTAAATGACCATTCAGAGAAATCTTTAGTTTCCTCTTCCCGCCCTTGAAATGCTTGGAATTGATGCTCTTATGTCCTTAATTTGTTCTCAAAGTATTGCACTAGATAGATTACCTGAGATCTCTGTTGCTGTGAAAAATCTGCAGTACTGAGGTATGGCATCACAATGCTGGTAGCACTGCTACGTTTTTATTTTGTTGTTTAGGTTTTGGAGTTTTTTGGGTTTTTTTTTGTTTTATTTTTAATGGAATATTCGACATCTAACCAAAAGGGTGTATATTCAGCTTCCTTGAATTCAGGATGCTTGCATTTATTTTAGATCTTATGGATCACTGCTCTTTCAGCTTGTCTTGTTGAGAACTAATTAATATGGAAATTATTGACAAATATACTGTACCAGCTCTGTGGAATGGTATCTGTTCTGCTGCTCTATTAGTGGGCCAACTGCATACTCTAAGTCTCTAGAATGATTGAAAAGCTGTTGCAACATATGTGCAATTGGACCTTTTTTGAGCTGCCTTTTTCTTGTGCCCTTTTTCCTTTTCAAAAAATAGTAGAAGCTATTAAATCATGATGGTTTCTTTTTACTTTTTTTTTTAATAAAAGAAAAATAAGAAAGGAAGTAATGAAAATGTACCTGAATAATACAGAAGAGTCTTAACAAACACTAATGGGATGAATATCTGCAAGAACCCTGACTTTTAGGACATTTCTTATTTAGAGCATAACATTTTAATCTGAATCTGATCTTTATTTTCCTTTTTTTTTTTGTTTTGTAAAAAAAGGAAAAGGAAAGGTTCTGTAAACCTCAGGGAGGCAGAAAGGAACAGAAATCTTGGCAGTATGACTTACTAGCTTTGGCATTTTTAGTTGATATTTAACCATAGTAAAAGCAGGAAAACCAAGTAATTGATCAAGTAATTTGTCTTTATTTTAAGTTGTTAAGGATGTGATCGGAGCATTATTCTCAAACACTGAGTATCTTTGGTCATCCTCAAGATCCAGCTTGCTGTTCAGTCCATGTGTTTGGTATTTCTGTGTGCAGAAACAGAGGTCAGTGATCTGCAGAAAACTTTATAATACCAAAATGACAAGCAAAAGACTCTTTAGTATGAGTCTCTTTGTAGAGTGACTCAGTCTCTGAATTCTTTGGTTGTTCTGAAGGTATTTGTTTGTAGAAATTGTCGGTTGAATGCCATTTTCTAGAAGTTCAGTGTCCTGCTTTAAACCCATACTTTCTGCTGAGTGATTTAAAGTTCTCACTGGGTGTGACTGTCCCAGGCTTGTGAGTGC
The DNA here is from genome assembly GCA_013401375.1 of Spizella passerina. Taxonomy (NCBI): domain Eukaryota; kingdom Metazoa; phylum Chordata; class Aves; order Passeriformes; family Passerellidae; genus Spizella; species Spizella passerina. The sequence goes on along the minus strand of WBNQ01040175.1, from coordinate 18,438 downwards.
CCTTTGGTCCTCTGGCAGGACACTGATGAGTGAATCTTTTCTCATCCTGAAGGAGTGGGAGGAATTTCTTTTTGCTCAAGAGACGGGTATGCACTTGGGATTGTGACAGCCTCCATGCAGATGTGGAAGGGATAATACTCTCAAGATCTGAAAGGATGAAAAGCTCACATATGTTAAAATAAAATGCTCCATCATGTTGTGTGCTTAAACTAAAAATGGATAAAACCTGGAAGGCTTGGCCTTGCACTTGTGGTAAAAACCTGAATTTTTAGAAGCATCCTGCAACTGGAGGGGTACAGACACTACTGGACTTATTTGTGTGGAAATATGACACAGAGTATGCTGGCAGGGTTAAGAGCAAGTCTGTGAGAGGGAGAAGTGATTTTGCTGTGCCCTACAAGAGCAGGAGCTCGTAGAGGGTGCTGGAGAGGAGCGAGTTTAGTTGGGTGTGACATGCGAGAGACAGGCTGAAGTACAGAGGTGCTGCTCACATCTGTACATTCTGCATTCTTACATTTACCCTCCTAATTCTGTTACAGGGCTTGCTTGTATGGTTCTGTGGTCATTATAAGCATCTGCAGGTGGATCTCAGCTTATACTACAGCAATACTGTAGTATATGTATGGTGATGGTAGTATAAGCATGGTGATGGTAATGCGCTATCCTGGGGCTTAAAATTGCTTTTTTTCAGAATAAAGCATGCCTGAATTAGGTAGTTATGGCGGATGTCACTCTTACAAGAATAATAGAGACCAAAAAGAAGATAGAGAGGTTAGGACTGGGGTTCTTCCATATGTAAACATTTACATTCTTATTTTGAGTTAATTAGAGTCTTTGAAGTTACAGTAATTTCACAACCTTTGTTAAATAATAACAATAAGAATTGAAAAATGGGATGTTGTCTGCTCTTATCATCATGTTCTAATTATTTTCAATGTCTGCGGCTTAAAAGAAAAAGGTGTTTCATTCAGTGTTTTGTAATGTGACAATGTTTCATATTAGCAACTATTCCATGGGTTTTACACATCAGTTATTTAAAGAACTCATTCTAGTGCCCAGGTGTCATGAAACCATGGTGGGAATTAGAAAGATACTGAAATCAGATGACATTTCAGATTTACTATGAACAAATGTTATTTGATAAATTACCTGTACGTGATTTTTAAGAGTATTGATTAGTTTTACATTCTGACAAGGAACTGTTTGGGAGCAGGGACTCAGTGAAATCCATGCTTACTGCAGAGAATGACTGTGGTTTCTATAAACTTGTTTTTGGGGGAGAGGGACACAAAACCTGATGATACATGACACACACAAATTCTTTGTATCTAACACAAAAACATTGCTCCTCTTGCAGCTTCTGCTTACCCAAATCCCAAAGGATCAAATTACTATTTCAGATAAATTCACTTTTCCAGTAGGTGGAGACAATTGTTGATTTGAAATAAGCTTAAGCCTTTACATTTTGATTGCAAACATTTTATCAAGATACTACTAAAATAATGAAAATTAGGATGTAAGAAAATGTTTAAATTTTTATTTTAAGGTAGTTTACTCTTAAGGCTCTTACTGAAAGAGCTGTGGCATTCAAATATTGCTTCTGTATTAAGAGTGGCTACTCAAATAGTTTGGGTTTAATTTTCTAATTATCTCCACCCACTGATCAAATATGCATTGATGAAAAGTTTAAGTGATACCTTTTAAAATATCCAAACACAGGATGGAAGAAAGTAGATTGAGGGTAAATAGACTGAGGGTAAAAAGATTGGATGAAGTTTTTTTTTAAGACTAATAACACAAGGTAGGGGAGCCCTCAACTAAATCAGCAGGAGAATAAAAGAAAGATGTGTCAGTCATTCTGGCTGTGTTATTCCATTCCATCATAAATTTTTAAAAATTATTTTATTCCATGTTCATTCATTAATTGTTCGGAGATCTGACTGCAGGGATCATGTCAGAGGTTTCGCATGTAAAACATGTCAACAACTTTTTATGTGATGTTGATTTATTTTTTAACAAGTCGGTGGGCCAGTTGGTAAGTCAGCCTTTACATATCTTATTAAAATTCCATCCCATTCCTTTCCTGATCCTCTGTTGAAGTTTACAGAGGTCTTTTTGGCAAGATGAAACTGCTTATGCAGCAGAAGTTCTCAGACTGGGAAGACAGACTATGTTCTAGTAAATGAAGTGAGAGAAAAGTTAATTTCTCCTTTCCAAGCTATTCTGGCTTACTGTATTGTGAGTTGTTGTGCTGTGGAAAAGGACAGGGCTGCTGCACAGAAATTGCTTGAACATTATTAATTTTGCTGTAGTCATAGTGCTGCTTACAGCTTCTCACGCATTCCTCAGATCATTAGAAGGAGCTGTAATTAACAGCTGAAAGTTCAGTTTACGCATTCTTTGGTAAAGAGCATGCAGGCAAGGAGAAGTTGGTAAGTGAAACTTGATGGAGTGTGTAGGGCATTCAGTCATCTGAATTCAAATTGGACGGACAGTCTCTCTTCTCAGATCTACTGGCACAGCTCTGCTGCTTACACTGTGTTTGGTACAGAACAGCAAAATGGGATGAGCAGTGCTTGATTCAGTCACTTCTGACCAGTGAAGCTCCTTATATAGATTTAATCTTTGTAGTATTTTAACAACTTCCAGGAACTTGTTGCAGTTGGCATTTGTTTTACATGATCTTCCCTGAGGACAAACTCTGGGTGTACCTTGCTATGTGTGGTATTTAAGGCAGTGTTCAACTGCAGCTTATTTATCAAGTGAAACACTTGGTTTCAGTTCTGTGGATTTTGTTTTATTCTTTCATAGCTTTACGTGGGGTGGCCCACTTGCTGCATGGATAAAATTCAGCCTTGGTGTAAGCCTGTTGTGTGAGAGGAGTTGTCCATCATTAGCTCTGCAATAATCTCACAGGTGTCTTGTCTCAAGAGGGATCAAATGGACACACTACCTTTAAGTCATTGTGCTTTGGGAAGCAAGATAAACTGGTAACTTGTGTTGCTGGGTTTTAATCAGCACTCAGTAACATTACCTGGTCACAGGGCAGTAATGACCGTGCTTGAATTGCTCTCGCTGATGGTTGAGAGCCTTCACATCTGTTTCGTGTTCCTGTTGCTGCAGGGGAGAACCGTTTGGGCAGTTTTGAGGACAGGCTATAAATACACAAAGACAAAAGGGTATGGGAGCACCGAAGAGTTGAATGGTGTCTTGAGTTTGACACATAATTTGATAGGAAAAAAAATCCATCCATCTATCCATCCATCTTTGTGTCTGCCGCACACACACCCAACGGGTAAGTCTTAGGAATCCAGACATTGTTAGAAATCGTGCTGTTGGAATGGGAGGTTAACTAGGTGTGTACACTGGTGAGAAGGTAAGAGGCTTCGGCTGCTGTTGAAAAGGGGCAGAAAAGGGTTTTGTCTATAATGATTTGCAAGTTGGAGTGCGGCGCCCGAACGCGCCGGGTCGGCTCGGAAAGGCGGCTCAAGCGCGCCCTCCAGTGGCCACACCGGGACAGCGGCGCCGGCTGGGGCCGTCGGGGCCACCGCGCCGGTGAGTGACAGAAGCCAGCTCCTGCCTTGCGGATGGCTGCTTGCTTAGCTGAGCACACTGATAAATAAGCTGGCTCTTCTAAACAAATAAGTGGCTAAATTCGTTAAAAAAAAAAAAAATCTGCTGTTGCCAAAAATTGATTCAGTTAGTAATCTTGCTCTTGTAGTTGGGTCAAAAAAGGACTGTCCCATCCAGCAGTCTATTAAATGGGGAGATTGCTGCAGTCTCTGCTGGGATTTTTTGTGCTGACGCCTGGAAGCAGGCAGGTTTACTGCTGAATGGAATTTATTAGCTATGAATTGAAGCGTGCGCATTTAACTGTGTCAAATCTTGGCAAATAGCTCTGCAAACAGCACAGACTAACTAAACAGCAGCAGAAAGAAATGTGTAGTTCTTAACAAGTTTAGCACACAGTTCTTGGTCTTACATCAGATTCCATGCTGTTCAGGAAAGCAGCGGGGGCCTTCAGAAGGAAGAACTTCATTGGCACTAATGAATAGGAAATGGAAAAGAGAAGGGTGGACTGTTCAGCAGGTGGACTCATCATCAAGTGGAAGGTCTCAAGGCGCATTATTGTAATTTGAAATTTCTGAGATAACTGCTTCATAGATGATTTCAAGTTTCTAGTATTGTTTTACTTTGGTTCTCTTTAACTGTTCAAACCATGAACTTTTGGGTCCTGGTAACGTTCTCTTTTGTAGACAAGACCTAAGTTAGCCCTTGTTTGACCACACGCCTTGTTTCCCCAAAAAACACAAGTGTTTTATATGACAGTGTGACTGCCAGAATGGTACTGTTAGATCTTGCTGTTAACTGGAGTTGTTAAACAAGACACTTGAAGTAAGTTTGAGCTCGTAAGAATGTAGTGTTTGGTTGGATTTTTCGAAGTAATTTCATTTGTAAGGTTCTAGCAAAAAAACTACATAGAGGAATATTCAGTGAAACCATTAAGAATCCTTTTTTAAGGGTTGTAAGAATTAGTCTAGTTACAAATTTGGCAAAAAATGCGTGTGCAATAAGTTTCAGAACAGTCTGCTTAGAATGTATGGGCCCTATATGGAAAAGTGCAACTGTATATCTGTTCATATGTGGCATCTGGTGTGATACAGTCATACCAGTTATCTGTTTACCACTTCTGATGAACCCACTACACAGAATGTATACTTTTGTACATGAAGCACTTTTCTCACTATGGGTGTCACTATAAAGCTTTTACACATTTCAAATAATAATAAAAAAATAAAATCCCTTGGGCTTCCCTACCCCAGGCATAAATGATTTTACTTTACAAATATAATTACTGTACTTCCAGGAGGTAATCTCTCTGGACAGCCATAGACTAGTTTGAATTAGATTACTCTGTTTTTTCCTCCAGGGTGAGTTAATACATTGAGTTTTATTTTTCTGTAATTACTTCAAAATTTAGATCACTTTTAAGGCTTACTATTCTTCCTTATAACTAGGCTGGGAAAGTTAAGTATACTTGCATTTGAGGGGATGACATTAACTTTTTTTCATCTATAACTTGATTTCCTTCAGGTAGGTATCTGTTCCACTCCTCAACTTCATACAGCTCATGCTGTGTTCAGTTAGTCTCAGTTGTAGAGTTTCTTAATTTGGAAATACTGGAAATAATAAGCAGAGAGTAAGCAGACTAAATCTTTCAACTGTGACATTTAACCAAGTCTAGCTAGAGCAATGTTTTTGTTAAATCTGTATTTCCAGAGTTCTGGGTTTGAAATCTTTCCAGTAGTTTGGCAGTAAGCTTCATGAATAAAGCAAGTTACTACTTTTACCTCTGTTACAAAATCTTTGGACAGAAAGCCAGTCAGTGTGAAATAAACAGAGGAGCAGAGTTAGTCAGGGGGAGACAGTCAGGAAAATGTTTTTCCAATTTTTTTCATGAACTTTAGCAGGAAGGGCAAATCTCTGGGTAGATGATAGTGAACCACGATTGGATGCAAATGCATTTATAAAAATGACCTGTTTGTATTTGGATTTTACTTACTTTAAGAAGCAGCAATGCACTTAAGCAGTAGATGAGAGAAGACTACAGAGATTAATTTGCAAATTAACCTTCTAATAATACAGTGCTGTTTTGAAATAGAAGGAAATCTTTGGTGTTTTGAGGTCTCAGAATATGACTTCCTGTTTGTGTTGAATACAGGACCAGCCAGGATATCTGTAATGTCATTTTAGTTCTGGAGTTGGCATCTGGTATCAAAGTGCAGGAGTATTGTGTACTAATGCAAAAGTAGTACAATGTTAAAGGGTAAAACTTGTTACTTGTGTTGTCAGTGAAGTCCTACAGCCTAGCTAAGTGACTTGTAAGTCCATTGCAAACCTGAAAGTACTTGGGTCCCATTGAATACAGTAGGTTTTCAAATAAGAAGTTCTGTCATTGGGTCAGACTGAAGTTCCATCAAGCTCTTTTTTCTAATGTGCAGTGCAGCATCTGAACCATGCAGAATCTGTCAGGAGCTCCTATTAGGGTTATCCCTGAGCAGATTTTCAAGAAGACAGAAGATATGGAAGTGTCTTAATGAGAAGATGCTGGGGCCAGAAGAATTAGTGTCTGGATAACCTTAAATTCAGCTTACAGATAGGCATAAAGAAGCATAGCATGGTCCCCAAGTGCCTAGACATCATTACCCAAAAACCGATGAAGAATTCATTGTGCTAATGCGCAACAGCAGCAGATTCCAAAAATTAGTGCATTGTTCATGACTAAAATAACATCTTATGTAATTGCCCTGGGCCTGCAAATTAGCAGCTTCCAAAACAATCTTATGGCTTTGCAGAGGGGATTGAAAACTAAGACAGCAGAATGATTGATAATGCTAAAGGCGTAAGACTTGCAGGGCTCCAGGAAGTCCATCTCTGAGTAGAGAACAGATTACGCATTTGCCACTCTTTTTTTTCCTCTTGCTCTTCCGCAAGTCATTAGGGAGCCAGTATAAATGCAAGAGGATGACCTGTAATGCCAGGCACATGTTAGCAGCTGTGGGTGTGGCTACCTGTAAGAAGAAGATTGCTACTCTCTAATATTGTGCTGAAGAAAGACCCTGCATCAGGGTCTTTCTCTGTTTTGATATGATCTTCCTCTAAGTTAGGATATTACCCATTTGAACTGGACAAGATTGATACCAGTAATGGATTGGAAGTTGCAGTCTGTCTTTTAAAAATACATATGCTTTATTTTGTTTGTATGCATGCATGCAACTCCATACATATATGGAAACATACAGAAAAAGAAGGAATTTTTAATAAAATGCAGTATTTTATATATGTGTGTGTTAAGATGTATGTGGGTGTATATATACGCATACATATGTATCTTAAAAAAAAAAGGACACTTGTCTGTAAACAGAAAGCCCAACATCCATAAACTGTCTAGGAAAGCATAAATACAAAGTACGCATACATGACATTTTCTCTAGGTAATCTCCCAGAATCTGGCTAACATGTAACCTGAATATTTTTTGAATTAAATTCGGTTGTGGATTATTTTTGTAATTTGGGTTGGGTGCTTTTACCATTCAAGATGCTTCAATTTCAAAACCGGTTTCAACTCCTTAATGGACTGTTTTCATACATAAATTGCTAGTGTGCACTGGAGATCTGTTTGATTAAACATGAGAAACTCTTATCCTTGGATTGGATTACTGTTTAGTTTCTTTAAATAATTGACAATGGATTTTCACTGAAGTGCTTGATAACTGAGATATGATACGTGCAGCTTTGTAGCCTTCTGTGAAGATTGAACCAGTACTAGTTCGTGTTTTGGTAACAGAGCTAGTGGCAAGTTTGCAGCAGATTAATGATTACCTATCTGTTAGTTTAGGAAGCATGTCAGACTGACCAGGATACCCATAGGTTGGTCTTTGGTGGGCCATTGCTCCATTCTGCCTAATGATGTGTCCAGGTAAAACTACAGAAATAGATGTTTAGCCTCCAAACACTGGAGCTTGCCAGCCTGTTCATATTTACCTGCTCTCTAGAAATCTGACTGCTGCCGTGTGACATGTTCCTTCTGATACTGGCTTCCACACAGGCACCTTGAATAAGGTGAACCTAGCCTTGGCAAATATCTTGGTGTGGCTTTAAGGGTTTTCTGCCTTTAGTGTGGGGTTTTAATAAACACAGAAAGATAAAGTGTGTTGGGACTAAAGGAAGAGCAGTCTTATAGCTTGAATTTTGGGTTATTTGGTCACTGAGTCCTTTATACTTAAATGTGTGAGCTGATAAAAGGTGGTTGTCTGAAGCTAAAGGGGAGAGTTCTCAATTAGCAATAGAAATGCTATTTCAAGTTAGTCTGACTGTATGGTATCCTGTGCCTGGAAGCATGTTCAACTGATCAGTGAAAATGCATAGATAATAAGGAAACATCACTGTCCCAATTGCTGTGATTAAAAACATCCTTCCTAGCATCCCCCTTCACATTGTCCTATATCTATATGCAGAATTGGGAACAAGCTGAAACAACTGGCTCATCTTTCCCTCACTCACTTCAGTCATTCTACAGGTAGCTAGCAGTTTTTTAGATTTGTTGTCACTTGGAAATCCCTTTCAGTTTTACAGCAATAAGCAGTGGCTTTAAAGCTTCTAGGTTCAGTCTTGTGATATAAGGAAGAGGAATGGAGTCCGGTGTTCTAGATCATCCTGTGTTAGCAGTGACCTGGAGATGTGTTTTCGAGCTAAATCAGCTTGATAGGACATCTTAGAATCCAAGCAGTGATTTCCATACAGACTAAAGGCTTAGTGTTATAGAAATAGTTTGTACTACCTGCTGGAAATGTGGTGTCAAGGATTCAGAGAGATGTAAAGAGCTCTTTCCCCTTAACTTTCCAGTCTGTCATCTTCTCACTCATTGGTAAAGGTCACACCTCTCGTGTTTGATCCTTTCATCATTTAAAGAGGCAATAACGAAGCAATGTCCCAAGACAGTTCTCTAGAAGGAGACTTTTTCAAGGTGAATTTCTTCTTGTATTTTAGTAGGAAGTGTAATCACTGACAAACCCCTATTTGGCCTGAGTGGAATGTGGAAGCTCTCAGGCTTGACAGAAATTGGGAAGCATATAAAAATAAGAACAGTTCCATTACCAAGAACTTGATCTAGGCTTCTATAGGTGCTCTTTCTTCTTTGGAGAAGAGACTTTGATAGTGGTAGGTAAAACAAAAAATG
>WBNQ01040174.1:1874-18093 GCA_013401375.1 Spizella passerina | reverse complement strand
CTGCCATCAAATAGTTCCAGCCTCAATGTTAAACCCTGTTCCACAAACGCATTGCTCTGTTAAAAAATATTTTGCTTCTCTGCTTGAGATTCAGAGTAGGATAAAGTTGAGAAGTTATTTTGTTGGGGTAAACCTAGTAAATTGGGAATAAACAGCTGGGGATGGGCAAGTTCAATTACCTGTGTTTGCTCACCTACAGTCCTCATAAAGAAAGGCAAAAGAAGCATTTGCAAATACTTACTGCCCTTTCTGCAGCCTAAAGACTTTCTCTCTGGGTGAGTTTGAACCCTCTTAGAAAATCTGACCAGTCTAATATCAGTGAGTACAGAGAGAGGTGTACGAAAACAAAAATATCTCCCAAAATTCTCTTATAGGAAAAATATTAGGAAACCTTGCACGTATTACACTCCATTTAAGAACTATGTTAGACCAGTAACCATGAAAGTCAATGGTATGTTTTATTTTTCAGGGAAATACCAGTTTCAAATTCAGCTGTGTAGGTGGGACTGGCCTCTCTTTAGCTCTGCAGGTTTGAAAAATGCAAGCTATTCACTGTGAAGACTTGCCATGCTGAACATTTATTTTGATATAATTTTGTCTTGCAATCTTAAGCCAAAATTGTTTCATGTTAGACATCTATGAGCAGTTTTCAGACATATCATAATTACTATTTGGTAATTTTGGGATTATTTGTGCAAAATTGGCCCAAGGCAGGAGGCACTGAAAGCTGTGCACTGGAAGTGGGGACCCCAGCATCCTGCAGGTGTAGCAGCTCTACACATTCACCTCCCCCAGCAAAAGGTGGGGGTCCAAAATCTCTGAGATGTGCTCTGCTTTCCTTGGCAATGCTGAGACTAATTTAACTTACATGAGGGATGATTTTGATTATGAGAGAAGAGATCCAAAGAGCAGTCTCGAGTTTGGTTCTGAGGGATCCAAACAAGAAATAAACCAATTTATTTCTGTGCCTAATTGGAAAGACTAAGCCATCAGATCTAGATTAGCCTGAAATAGTGATGGAGCTTCGTGTCTGTACCCATTTCAGAAGAAAATGTGCACTCACAGGCTCCTGAGGCATGTGAGCTCTGACAAGGTAAAACTGATTCATTCAAGAGCAGGGGGAAAGAGGCGAGTTAGAGAAAAGCTCTCCCTCACTGAGAGCAGCATAAGCCCAAAGAAAACAATACATGTCAAAACCAGGGGAGGATAGAGAATAACTTGGCAAGATCCAAGATAGACCCTGATTTATTACCGCAGATAATGTTCTTTGGCAACTTAAAGCACAATGATGAAGAAATTTTCCAGGCTGGGACATAATTTTATACTAATTTTTCAATTTGTTTAATTTTGAGCTTGTCATAGGAACATCAGAAGGACTCTGTGGTATTACATTTTAGCAACAGGACACTACTTGAAGGAGCTCCATTTTGTGTATGCTTTGCATCTAAAAAAAAATTTTATTCTTTTTTATGAGTTGTTATATGCTTACATGTTTCCCCTATCAAACTCTATTTTAATTATTTGTCTGTCTCAGTAAGCTTTTTTTAGCATATTTGCAGAAGATGTGTGCAATGCATTATGCTGGGCCAATTTCTTCCAAAGCAGTTGATGACAAAAACTAACTTAACCGAGAAATAATGGATTTTTCTTTTTACTACAATTTCAATGGTCCAGACTTCATTCCAGTCTTATTGTGAAATATATAATCAGGAAGGTGTATTTTGACAGCTCTTCTGAAGCTGAGTAGAGAATAATTAAAGCAAATAGCAATTAACCTGTGGCAGGGAAGGCATCATAATGTAAGTGCTGCTTCAGGGAAATTTCTGTTGTAAAATCAAAAGGATAGACAAGGAGAAAAATAGTATTTGAGGCAAGCTGCCAGTCAAATTATGTTCAGTATGGTTGATTTAATGTTCCTTCATCTTCCTGGTCAGAGTCATGATCTTGAGGAACATATTAGGAGCTTGCAAGGAGCTATAAATACAGAGGATAAAAAATGAAAACAAGACTTATGTAACTAGGCTTAGTTTTTTTATTTATAAAATATGGGTTTTATGCTTTTTAGTGACTAAATTGCTGAATACACTGAGGCATGTCAGTAAAAGCTTTAAAATGGCTATACAGGTTAAAACCAAAGTCCATAGTATATTGTCTGAAGCACTGAGTAAAAGCAGATGTCTAAAACAGACCAAACATGAAATCAGAAACTATCTCAGTCAGAGAGAGTTTTCTTTATTTTTTTTCCTGTTCTTAATAATTCCTAACATTTGTCTTTATTTTTCTATTCTTTGAGCTGATGCTCTCATGGACTGCATATTACTCTGCAAGATGTGCAGTCTGCTGTAATTTATAACACATCATGTTATGTGTGAAATGATGGTTTATCTTCTCCTCATCTATATCATTTCACATTTATTTTGTTGAATTGTATCTGCCATTTAAATGACCAGTTGCCCATCTCAAAGGGTTTTTTCTTTCTTTAGTGAATCTTCAACTTCTGCTCCTACTCTCTGTTTTCAGCTCTTTTATCCTTCTCATTTGACAAGGGAGATTTTGAGAGCCTTTTGGAAAGCCAGATATATTATATTAAGTGGATCTTCTTTATCACAGACTTTTTGTCTCCTTCAAAATAAACAAAGAATAAAGATTCATTTATGTTTTAGTTTATCTGGTTCAATTTTTCTTGTATTTTCAAATGATTTTTAAAGTATCAATATCAATTTTACTGTCTCGTAATTCTGTGCCCTCCTCAGGACACACATTTATCATATTTTATATTTCTCAGCCCTCAAGTACTGAGGTGGTTTTGATCTAGAGCTCATGAAACAGAGCCAGGTCAATTATTGCATCACAGATAAACTTTAGAATGATTGGAGATGGTCCTGGCAGATCTGCCTCTTGCCTAGACTGATTTTCCTGGTGTTTATATTCCTGGTTGATATGCTCCTAATTATCCTTAGATATTCTTATCTACTTTATACTCCACAGAATGAGAACGAACCTGTGCTAAGTTAGACTCTCTCATACTCTTCAGGGGCTCTCTACCCTCTGCTAATTTGACTGTAAATTTTGCTGCTAATGTCACTTTATTTAAGTTGCAAAATTCCAGAATTTAGTTTTCCAGCTCAATTGCCGAAGAATAGAAGCAACAGGAGAATCACTTTAAAGGAACAGCAAAGTGCTGTTTCCATTTGTTTTTCTGCTTGGTATGAAAAAACTTGTCTGCACCCACAAGCACAGCACTGCAGAAAGTCTAGTATTGAAAAACCATACAACTTCTCCATATAAAAACATGGACTCATAAGAAATTTTGGAATAGCTGGCAAGAGGAAGAGTCCCCATCTTTCATTCATCTGCCTTACTTGAGCAGTAACAGAAGGTGCATAAGAGAGATCTGATCCAGCAGATTCTGTCACTGTACTTCCTTTAATCAAGAAAACCCTTCTGTACATCTTAAACACAAGAGTTTTCCAAGAACTCAGAAACTATTCAGAATGCTGCACTGACTGCATGAAGCATTACAAAGGGCTCGAGTTGACATAAAAAAATATTATTGTTCAGCAGCAGGGACCATGAGCTACTTAGCTGTAATGTCACACTATCAGGTTAAAGGCAAAAGGAACAACTACAATGTTTGTTTAGTATAAAAAGGTAAAAAATTCCTTAGGAGAATAAAACAGTAATTTGAATTTCTGCTGCAGGATGAGTCAGGCACTGTAGCAGCAGCCAAGCCCTGCCATGGCTGAGACATGGGATGGTGGCAGGCACTGCTTGGAAAGCTGCTGGAAGCTGGAGTCTGGAGCCAAAGCACACTGGAGAATTCCTGTAGATTAATTTCTGTTGGTGTTGAAGGGTGCATCTGTCCTGAATCCTCTGCTTGTCATGACTCTCCTCTGCTCAAGTGGGCTGGAAAGAGATAAAGCTGAAAAGACACTTTACTAGGGAGATAAATACTGCTGGGATCTCTAACATTACCTTCTCAAATGCAGACTGGAGAGCAGGTACTGCCAAAATGGTCCAGTTAAAACAGCTTGTTACAGGTGAAAGGCTTCAGCATTTCCATAGCAAAATGTATTTTCATTCCACCATGAATTTTGGTGAAGGGATTAATTTGAAACTGATAGTAGCTTACACATTAATTTTGCTTAAATATCAACAAATAGTAAGTTTTGTTTTCAAAAGGCCAAGCTTTTAGATAGCAAGAGAAACAGTCAATAAAAGAAAGCGTGATGGAAAGGTTAAGTTATTTTTAAAACAAAGGCAAAAATTGTCTGAAAACTGTATCCTAGGGATATGTGACAATTAGTAGTTGAGAGATTGTTGGACAAATAACCCTCTCTTGTAGAGCTGAAAAGAGCAAAGCTGAATCTTGACGATTTAGGCAAAGCAACAGATGAGGGAGAAGACGTGAGGAAGTGAAAGTTGCCAGACTTTGCAGAGGAAATGAAGAACACATTGCAAACCTTGGATAGCAAAATGAAAGAGCAAGGTAAGATGGGAGATTTAAGGCAATGCAGGATATCCTACAGGATATGGGCACGTTGTGCTCTCAGTAGGAGCATGAATGTAGTTTATGGGTGTGAAGATAGGAGAGCTAATGCAGGAGGGTATTAGTGAGAGAGGGTGGCAGGAGATCTGGCAGCCAGATACAGGGACCTCCAGACACTCCCACTGAGGGATTTACTATTCCACCCCACAGTGATGAACAGCCTGGCACAGAATGCTGCAAGGCACTGAACAGGATTTTAATCATTCCTTCAGGTGTGGGTGTAAGGGGCAGTAACACCTTTTAGCTGAATAATGTGATAGAGACTGAGGCATGGAAGGAGATGGGGAAATGAGGGCAGGACAAAATATGGTGATGGTTGCCCCAGGTAGAGGCAGGGAAACAAAGGGGGACAGAGACAGAAATGAAGATCCAGAAGGGAGAGGGCTTGAAAAGCAACACTGAGAACATGAGAGCAATCCAACAGTGCACTCAGCCTCTGAGAGCTCAGTGTGGTTACTGTGTGGTAGCTGGATTTTAGGTAATCTAGGAATGAGGCTGTACTGGTGCTGGGAGCTCAGCAGGGAGGGAGCTGAGATCTCTGTGAGACTGGACAGTGACCCTGGGCTGCTTTGGAACAGAAGGAAATTATTCTAGTATGGAGTGTGAGCTCTCCTTTTCCATGTATTAAAGAACTGCAGCCATCCTCCCACCACACAACACCTTTAGATGTGCATTCCCATGGCCCTGATGGTCACAGACACTCACGTGGTTACAGGCAGCAAGCCAGCATGAGATCTAAGAGGTAATGTATAAACTATACATAAATATTTATATACATTATCTATAAATGTAAATATGTGTAAAGTATTATCTAAAAGGTAATGAGGAAAGTCCAGTGCTAAACCTCATACAAAAATTCACCCACCAAGATGGAGTGGTAATGTTTATAGTCACTAATGGTGAAAGCAGGGGTTTTGGGCTAGAGAGATACACATCTATTACATTTGTTTATTTAATACAGTCGTTGTGTGGCAAGAAAATGTAAGAGTCACAGTATTAAGTTTAGCAATTATTTTTACAATAATCTGTGGATTTCAATCTATTTGTCATTTCCCATTCTGTAGTCAGCAGAACCCAATCATTTTTATCAGCCCTTCGAGTGCTACAATACACCATCAAGACTGGAGAAAAATGGGGATATAGAAGTAATCTCTGCAACAGGTAGGGGTGTTTACATATAGATAGCATGTTTAGTTTGATAAATGCTTCTTCATGTAGTCAGATAGCTTTCTAAATATCTGATATCAAGAAAACACACAGAAGGTGGCAAGTTCCATTTCTGTTTCCTAGATAGAGCAAAATGAACTGAATTTATAAATGCCACTGGTGTGCCACTCATTTGCCAACATTAAATTCTGAAAATTGTGAAGAAGGACAGCAAAAGAGAGGCTATTTCATTTTAATAGAGAAGTGACAGCTCTGTGAACTTTCTTTGTCATTTCTCATATGAGCTTGCCTAGCAGCATGAGTGAAAATGACACCTGGGAAAAGAGGCCAATATGGTGAACGTTAGCGATAATTTGTTGTTTTCTGTTTTTCCCAGACAATTTTCTTGAAAACAGAGGGAACTCTGAAAGTCAAAAAAATTTTGAATGCAAAATAGAATTGAGAAAAACCTTATTACAAATTAGCTGTATTGGTTTAGCCTGCCAGAAACCAAAAGAAAATGGGGGTGGGGATTAGAGGTTAATTTCTTTCTTCTTTGCTTTCTTTGCATTTTTGCAACAACTTCAATTAAATACGAAAATATATAGGCTATTCTTTTAAAAGAAAATATAAAATATATACATTATATACAATATATACATTAACATGATACCAAAAATATATATACATTAATATGATACCAAACCCCAGACACCTGAATTTACCATTGCATTTTTAAATTTTTTTTCTGGTATAGTTCAATATTGTTCCAGGTAAGGGGAAAAAAAAGTCCACACCAAATATCATGTAGAACATATAAAAGAGTATTTCAAGATTGTTTTCAAAGCGCAGTGTTGAGAAATGGTAGGCAGATATTCCACTGTGTTGGAGTCCTTGTAAAAGGCAGCCTGACTCCTCTCCCCTGGCAGGGATGGGGCAGCAGGAGCCCAGGAGGGAGCTCTCAGGGCAGGGGAGGTTTCACAGCTCCATCCCTGCATACCCAGGGGCCAGCCCGAGGGGCACAGGGACAGAGTGAGTGCAGCAGCAGCTCTGCTCTGCTGGGCGCCACAGAGCCCAGGGCTGACCCTCACACTGCCCTGGAATGGGAGCTCTCCCTCCAGCTGGGACTGTTCTCCTCATCCTGCTGCCACAAAGGTACCAAAACCCAGTAGAAAAATTGGAACTTAAAAAAAATATTTATTTATTTTTTTATTTATTTAAATTTAATGAAGCCCTATAGGCTATTTTCTTAATTTCCAAATAATGGATTAATTGAAGTATCCATTTTAACTGATCATGGCCTGCCAGTACAGGCTACAGCTGAAAAATTGTATTAACAGCCTTCCCAAGCTAAGTCTTATTTTTCATGGCTCATTAACTTTGGTAGTCTGCTCCAGGCTGAAATTTTACAAGATTCCAGTTCTAAAGTGTTTTCTTTAAGAACTGATAACTAAAAATGACTGGCAAGTTCAATGGTATATAAAAATAAATAAGTTATTAGCGTTAGACACTTCTAATTTACAGGGCTTGAAAATGTCAGAAAAGAAAAAGGTGGCAGACAGTTATCACTGCTAATTCCCTTCCAGCTCTGTTCTGGATACATTTAATTGCAGTAGCTGTGAATGAAGTGCTGCTCTTCAGTGTGAAAGAAATAGAGTAGAATTATTTTGTACAAACTTCAATAAGAATGTCTTTGTCAAAGGTGAATGGCACTCAGAGAATTACCTCAGCAGCCAGGAAAATGTCCTTTCCCAGAGCTGGGTGAGAAAAGAAGGGAGAGGGATCTCTGGCAGGCTTTGGCCATTCCTTTGCCAGCTCTTTGGGGGCAGCAGGGGGCTCAGAGCCTCCCCAGCTCCCCACCCTGCCCTGCCCTTGTTCTCTCTGGGCAACGTGGCCAGGGCAGGGCTCAGGGGTCTGTCCTGGAGGTGCCTCACCTGCTGCCCACCCTGCCCATGCTGCCCATACTGCTCACCCTGCCCACCCTGCCCATACTGCTCACCCTGCCCACCCTGCCCATACTGCTCACACTGCCCGCCCTGCCCATACTGCTCACACTGCCCGCCCTGCCCAGAGCAGAGCCCAGCACTGCAGGGCTGGGGATTTGCAGCCCCAGGGTCAGAAACAATTCCCCAGTGTGAGCTCCATGGCTGCTCTCAGCGCCTCACTCAGAGGCAGAGAAAATAACTTTCTTGTCCTGCAGCTCTCATTAAAATGGTGCAGGAGATCTCTGAATCATCCCTGGGCAGGGAGTGGGACCTGCCCACCTCTGGGCACCCATGGTGGATGTGAAAACACCAGATTATTGAATGCAGCTGCTCCCCAAATAACCCACCTCTCCTAGCAAAGCACAGTTTAACATTTGTGGGGTAGGAAAGGTTCAGTATGCGTTTGACATCACTTTAATTATTGCCACATACTAAGTGTGACAATCTGCAGAGCTGGGAGGGGCTTAGGTATGAAACAAAAGTATGTAAAATTCAACAGAATTCAATTTGTTTCTGCCGCCTCACTTGATTTTCAGTTTCTCAGACACTGAAAGAGCTTGGCTTTATATTTACAGCCAAAGATATTAATATTTAAATTTTTTTGCACTCCCTTAGGAAAAAATATTTGGAATTTGTCTTCTTAACTGCCTCACTTAAAGAAAAAAGGACCTTTATTATTACACAATAGGGGTCATGTTTCCATTACTAGGAGATTTGAAAAAAAGCTTTGAATGAAATGTTGTCAGAGAATCCAAATCCAAGTCAACACACTGTTTTATCAACATCAATTCTACTTTGTAAAGGAGGTGCCCATTTCACAGGAATTGAATTTATTGATTAAATAGTGGGAGAAAGGACGTTCCAAAAAAATTGACATATTTCAAATTTTTCAGATTTTTTTGTTCTCGGTTTGTATTTTGGAACTTGGCTTTATGTAACACCATATATCATAAGACTGAAACTGCTTCAAAGAAAGAAGAATGGTTCCAATATGTATGAAGAATTTCTTTCCATATGTCATGAAGGAAAAAGAAATGTTTTGACAACTGTTTTCTCAGGAGACAAGATTTGTATGTTCTAAGGAGCAGTAACATGTCACAGCTGAGCTGGTGAACAACAGCAGTTTGAAATAGCCAGTGAGGATGGCTGGTCCAAAAGACATTTTTCTAAGAATACCAAGCTGCAATGCCATTTTTCATTTAGCTGCTGACTGGCAGTCAACATTCCTTTTGGATTTGAATAAGCACTCTCTATATAATGATTTCTTACCATTTTAGTGTCCATTCTTCCTCTTTTCTCTAGCAATTCTGGGGTTTGTTATGTCCCTGCCTGTGATGTTTGGGATGTGGTTTTCTTCCTTTCCATTTTTAAAGATGACCTTGCAGGTAAATCTGCTTTCAAAGGTCCCTTGGCTCCATTTAAAATCCAGACCTTTAAACATGGTCTTTAATAGTTGTAAAATGTTCTCATAAATTCCAAGCTATGTATTTTCTATATTGTTTCTTTATGGTTCATTTAGTGTGACATTATATAAAAATTTTAAAGAGGCATTTCCTTCTCAATCACTTTTGAGGGAAGTGTCTGGAAAAATCACTCTTGTAACTTTCTGTTTGAGCCTTTAATTAGCACACTTCTTGTTAACTGCTGCTGTAGCTTTTGATTCAGTGGCAGCAGCACACTCCTGGTGTGATGGATGAGCTGTAGAGGCTTAGATAGATAGGCTGTTTGCATGTCATAGTAAAATGAGATATGGCATTCACTTTCAAAATGAACTTTATGGGCTAATACTTTACAGAAGTGATGATGTCGTCCTGGATACTGCAGCTTTGTAAGTAAATACAAATAATGCTCCATGTGTTTTATTGGCCTTTGTCAGTGTAACCTTTAACAGAAAATTAAGACAAATTCAGAGCATCATTTTAAGCTGAAAGGAGTATTAACATAATGGCATAAATAACAACTCAAGAATTTATGTAGGCAGCTATGAATAAAGAAACAAAGGTTTCTTGAACATAAGAAAGAGTCTGCTGTGAGGGAAAATCAAAAAGTCTCATGGAAACAGAAGGAACTACTGGAAATCAGAACTCCTTGGGGTGGGGAGAAATTTAGTGGCTCTGGTTTATTTTGACTCTTCTACAAAATAAAAAAAAAAAGTTTTAATATTGCCCAACAGTTTTCTATTATGTATAACAAACCGCAGAGTAGAAAGCTTTTCACCTAAGGGGAATTAATAACCAAGGAAAAAAAACCAAACAGAAAAATAAGAGGGACATATGTGGAGTTAGCACAGCACTGGTCACCATCCTCTTTCTTGCCCTTGAAACTGCTGAGGGCCTAAAGGCAGTGAGGTGCTCAGGTGTCAGTGTAGTGAAAGGACCAGAACAACTTGAGAGAGGAAAAGCAGCCTGAGAAAAGCAGAGGAACCACAGCAGGCTCTGCCCTTGCTTCTCTTGGTCACCAGAAGCTGTCACACAGCAGTGAAGGGGCAACAGCAGCTTGGGCAACATCTGCTGTTTGTGCAGCATGAATGGAGCTGGGCAGCAGTGCCAGAGCTGGAATCAATCCATCCTGGGGGTTCCACAGGAGGGCACAAGGCTGGGTGAGAGCCTGGCTCACCTGGCCCTGGCTGCAGGTACCCCAGCCCTGCTGCAGCCCTGGCTCCTGCACTGCCCCTCAGAGAGCAGCAGGGAGCACAAACAGCACTGCAGGCCTGAGGTGGATGTCCCAGAGAATTAGCAGGGACATTGATGAATCACACTGACATTTAGCCCGCGCTCAATGGGAGCTAAAATATGAAAAAGTAATTTCATTCTGTAGTAGATTTACAAAATACCTGGAGGCAGATATTTCCCTGGGTCATGGGACAGTATTGTAACTTTCCTTCTGCAAGCTCTTTCCCTTTTTTGTTTTTTATATCTGGTGCTCTTGTATGTGGCATAATAATAACACATGTAGGGTAAAGAGAGCTGCCAGTGACACCAATAGCCCCAAGACTCAGTTATGTACAAATTGAGAAGTATTTTCTTTTGGTCATTACAAATAGAATTAATGAAAGGCAAAAATGAAAAATGCTTTTTAAAGGTGGATGAATCTAATAAATAATAGCCAGGAAAAAATATCCAAACATAAAATGTTGTCAACTTACCTTCTACAAAACTTGGCTGGGTTTTGGCTGTCAGCATTAAATGCAACTCTGCTCTATTGCTGTGCATCATCTCAGGACAGAAATATTACATAATGCTTGTATTTAATGTATTCTACTTATGTTGGTCAGTAAGTGATAGTCTGTCCTATCTAATTAAATCCAGATTTCTGTGCATCTCTTCATTTACTTACTGTGCAAATAATGGAAGCTAGCATTAAAGTATTAGAATCAGATAAAATTGCATTTCATATTAATACAGTGTGTGGAAATGTACAATTTAAAATGTATCTTATGAAATGTAATCTCCTTTACATATTGCAGAGAGCTCTGATATTGATCAAGCTATTTCCAGGAGTGGATGATGAGAGGAGAAAATGAGGGTGTTATCCTTCCTTTAGGGATAAGCTTGCTTCTTGCTGATCTCACACTGCTTCTTTGAATCAAACTAGTTCTTGTTTGATCTTTTTCTTCTTGTTTAAGGAAGGTTAGTTTTGCACAGGAGTGCTGGGATGTAGTCAGTCTCTCTCCTGTAGGTACTTAGCAGAGCAGTGGGTGAACAATCCAGGGCCTCCCCAGCTCTGTCCCTGCTCTGTCACACCGGGATCAGCTCCTAAGACAAACTTGGCTCTGTTTTCCCAGGTTCAGTCAAGCTTAGGCCGGGGGGAGCCTGCAGGGTGTGTCTGACAAGGGCACTGAGACCCAGAGCTGCCCATGGCAGGAGCAGGGCACAGCAGGGACTGCAGGGATCCCAGCACACCTGGGATCCACAGGCCAGCATCTGACTGGGCTGCCAGTGTGAAAATGCACCTTGTTCAGAGACACAACAGGCTGAAAGTCACCCTTGTGATCACTGCATCCTTCAGGCTGGTTCCTGTGTCATTCACACCAAATGGGCACAATTCCAGGGAGAATTCCTCAATATTCACATGCAGGATCTTCTCTTTTCCGTACCAATGTCACCTATTTGTGACCAAGGATTTCTTTTGAAATCATGGTTTTGGTTTGTATCAGAAATATTCAAATATTGTCATCCTTGACTACACATATGCAGATTTGTAGCTGAAACTCTTTAAAATCATCCTCTCTTGTTGCTGATGAAAATATGTCTAAAAATCCTGTAAAATCCATCTACACTATTAAAATTAAGCAGGACTTTCAAATTTAGGAAATACTTTGGGATTAGAGCCTTATATTTTAATATCCAACATCAATGCTTCGAAGAAATTTATTCAGAGTTGTACACCAGCAATATGGAAGGTGGCAGGTGTCTTCCTGCATTGATACCTGCTGGCTGGGGATCAAAAAGCAAAAATTGATGCAGAAATCTGAAAATAAAAATTAACTTAAAAACATGACATGAATATTGCCTGTATCTCTGGAACAATAATTGTTATAGCTATTTTGTTTTAGCTTTTTTATTAACCGGGCACTTAAAATTTTTCAAACTAATAAAATTATCTGATAAAAAACAAAATTGCAACTATTTTCAGTCAGTGTTGTTTACCCTTGAAGAAGCAAAATTGTTTGCCAAATGTGGAATGATTCCTTTCTTTAAATTCTGACTGGCAGGAAAAAAATCTGCTCTCTGCAAAAATTATCTAATTTTGTAGCTGTCTCAAGGATGTGTCTCCTTTTATCAGATGATGCCCTTTCTTCCTTGAGTGGAAAACTCACTGTGCTCCATAAACAGTCACTTTGCATTATGTAGATTATTTCCCAAGAAAAGTAAAGGAGTGGGCTTTTGACAATGATGGAAACAACGAGGCATGAAGAATTCAGAGAAGATCAAAGGTGCTCATTAGTTTAGATGGTAGGAAATAGAGCCATTAACAATAACACAGTATCTTTCTTGTTACTCTTTCATACAGTATGAAATCCCATAATTGTTGCATCAGAAAATGCCTCATTTACTTTTCATGAATCAAATATTTAAAAGAAATTCTCATGCTTCATATCACATGCAGTAGACAGACCCCCTCATTCATTGTATTTCTTTGATGTATTTTTTTATTACTTGAAAGGCTAATTCAGATTGCAGAGGTTTTATGAATATTTTATCGACTTGGTGTTGTGAATGATCAGAAATATCTCTCTCTGATATGCTCTGGGCCTACAATTCAGCAGTGATCAAATTAAACCCAGCAGAGGAATAGGATGTGGAAGCAAAAACCCAGTTGAATCATCTTCCATATTCCTGCATTTCCACTCAGAGCATTCTTCTGACAGCTACAGGTGCCTCCCATATGTACAGAGCTGAGCACATCAGCGGTGCAAAGTAATTTCTTATTCATGTCTCTTTGCTAAGACACAACTAAGAGGATCTAATTTAGGCAATTTCATGTTTTAACCACTGACTTAGTTCAACCTGAAACTATTTTTGATCTTATTTATTTTCTTGCTTCAAATTATAAAGGTCTGCAAATCTCCTAGTACATGGTTTAACAGTTCTAATATTACTCTTTTCCTGCTCCATTTGAGGTTGAAGTATAACAATAATACAACTGGTTTAATTAAATTTTTATTGCTTCTTTATGTCTCTTATGATTACCAGATTAGTGCTGTATTTAGATACTGAATTATTTTTCTTTAGTAGCACATAAATAGTTTTTAAATTCTACCCACTATGGGCTTTCTCCCTGTATATCCTGCAAAAGAAAAAGGGATCTGTGTATTTAAAGTTTTGTGATGGAATATTCTGGGCAAAGCAGTGGATACATTAGCAAAGGTCACATAAAAAGCACCATAAAATGTATCTTCAGCATCCACAGAAAGCAAGAAATCTAACTGAAAAAACCTGCCAGAATACCACTAAAACCCACCATACATACAGAAAAACCTGCCAGAATACCACTAAAACCCACCATACACACACAAATCACTTGTTTGTAGTATCATGGATACCGTCTCTTTGTTTAATAGTGATAAGAACCTCACCAAGCCATTTCTGCTTGCTCACACAAGGTCTGTGTCCCCTGCATTGCTCAGGAGGTTTGCTGTGAACCCCTTCAGGTAGAAAACTCCAGTCTTTCATCCTGAGCCTCAGGCAGCTGTTCCCCTGCTCACAGCAATTTTCTGTGTGACATCCAAGCGCTATGCCAGATAAATGCTTTCATCTCTTTTTGTGCAGATTTGAACGACAAACTCACCAATGTTTTGTGAATCCACCTTTTTTCCCTCAGCAGTGAACACCCACAATTGAACACAAGCAGAGAAATTGGGGTCCCTGCTTGCAGAAGTCACTGGATTTTCTCCATGATGAGCAGACTGGAGTTTATTACCACTCTGAAGTCATGGGGAACATCCACAGAGCAGGGATGTGGGAGGGTTTGTGCAGCTCCTCTCCCTCCTGTTCTGCTGTTCCAGAGCCTACAAAGAGCTGCCAGTGTGGTTAATCATTACAAGCAGTAAAATAACACTGGTATGCAAAATACAGGTGCAATGGGAGAGGATGGGAGGGTGGGAGAGAAAAAAAGACAGATTTTAATGACCTCTGTCTACCCCCAAAGTAAAGACATAGCCAGTGTTATTCAGCAGCATGAAGATATGTTTTAACAATAGCCTTTAAAATAATGGTAAGAAATATAAATTAAATACTGCTTGCCTGTACTCCAGAGTTTGAAAAGAAAATCAGCTTCTGTTTCATTTGGTAGGAAGCCTTCCTTTACTCCAGAGAATAGGGTGCAAAGCCACAGGTTTGCATTGTTAAACAGGTTTGGTATTCCAGCTAGGTACTGAATTTCCTTTAAATAAATATTAATACTTGGAAAACTCTGAACCGTGCAAAACTCACCATTTCAAATTCCTTTCCAGCACTTTAGCTTATGCAAGACTGACACAAAAAGTAACTTCTGAAGCCCAGAGAGGCAAGAAGGTTTAACTTCTGTTTTAATTTTTCCTAAAAAAAATAAAAATTAAAGCCATGCTTGACTAATCATTTTTAATGAAAAAATGTAGCTCTGTGAGGTAAACTCTGATCATAAACCTGATCTTGGGAAAGAAGTGCATCTCAAGACTATCCTGAGTAATTGCTGCATGTTTTCAAGACATCATTAAGATGATCATTATTAAGATGAGCAGCTTTTAGTGCTGGTTAACTGTGACACTGCTGATTTGTAAATGTATGCAACTCTTACATTTTTGTCATGCTATCTTTCAGTAGCTCCTTCTCATTTTGCCTCAGAACATGGGACAGGTTTCTGTTTTCAATGGGGTTTATTGTCCCCCTTGCAACTCCATTAGCAGATGGAAAGAAATGGTGATGGGCTTGTGTACCATGCCCTGAGATATGCACATCCCAGCCTTTCCTGTTAAGGGTTTTCAATCATTTAACACATATAAAGATCATGCTGAAAGGTGAGATTCCAGTACACAAGCCAGCTATGAAATAGCAGACATTGTGGTAGTTTTTCTTCTCAAACTACTGGCTCAGATACTGAGGGGACAGGGAGGGAAGGGAAATTTGTTACAAAATAAAGAATCTCCTGACTCAGCCTAAGGGAAGAGATATTTTTCTGGTTCTGTGATCCAGATCACTCATGGGCAAGACCAGACCAAGGCAGATGGATCAGGCAGATGCAAAACAAGCCCAGACATAAAAACCTCAAATAAATCTTCCAGTCTACGTCCCAAGCTCTTTAGTATGATGCTCAGGGCAGCATTGCCCTGTAATTTTTAAAAAGGAGAGCACAAGAAACAAAGCCATTTTCCTACCTTTTTACTGAATTCTGCATTATATTTTCTTTCATAAAAAGCAAACTAAATCTATTAGCTGCAGCCATCTTACAGTCTGAAGGCCATTCTCTGCCTGCAAGCTGTGATCAATTTATAAAGTACAGAGGGAAAAAGGCAGCCAGAGCAGGATATAAAATCTCCTGTAAGATGGCAGCCTCAGGTTGGCACCTCAAGTGCCCTTTGTGGGCAGCAGCACCTCCACACTCACGGCAGGGAGTGAGAAAGTAGTTGAAATGAAGTCATCTCCTTACAGAAGAGTAATGTCATCCCTGAAACTTTTCTTAGGTCACTTTTCTTAAGTTCCACTTCACTGATTTCAGGGCACTCAAAATTTACTTACAGAACATCAGGATTTAAATAAAGGACTCAAACTGTGTCACCTTTTAAGTGATTTCTTGTTCTTCAAGATACTGGCAACCTGATACCAGAAATTCCACATCCCTTTATCTGTCTTAAGAAGAGCTTACAGACTTGGAAGCAATTTTCCCACCCTATCAAAATTCCACAGAGGACATGAGAAAAGTCAGAAGAAAAGCTCTGGTTTCCCTGACTTTGACCACAGAACTCTCCAAAAAGCATATTGAATGTCATTGTACCCAAACAGAGAAACATCATACCATCACCTTTTAATCTCTGATGGATGGCATTATATGGCAATAACAG
>WBNQ01040172.1:2000-15621 GCA_013401375.1 Spizella passerina | reverse complement strand
GACACAAGACTCTGAGGGTGTGTGCAGAGTGGTGAAAAAGGCACCAGGGCAGCAGGACTTCTGAGGAACATCTGAGGAGATTTGGTTTGCTCAGGCTGGAGAAGAGGTGGTTGAGGAAGGACCTCAGGGCAGCCCAGAGCTCCCTCCCTGCTGATCCTGGAGCAGCTCCTGCCCTGGAGCTGCATCAGGGGGAGTTCAGAATGGACTTTATGGAAAGGCTCTTCCCTGAGAGGGTGGCTGATCACTGGAAAAGGCTCCCCCACAGCACTAACCCTGCCCAAGGGGAAAGGAACCTCTGGGTGAGCCTCTTGGTCATAGGAGTTTGTGTTGGGCACTGCTGGGATGAGCAGGGAGTTGGACTCAATCCTTGGACTCAATCCTTATGGATTTCTTCCAGCTCAAAATATTCTATAATTCTATGGTTATCCTTATCTGTGGAGGTCTGGAGATATTTGGGTGAGATTTTCATTGAAGAATTTCACAGAAATGGGTCAGAAATAAATTTCTGATGCAGGGTGAAAATTCTGGGCAGAAGGGAAGCGGTGACACCAAAGTAGCTGAACACAGAGGTTGGGATGTGCCCACAGACGGTGTCAGTAATCCCAGGATTATCTGCAGACAGGGAATTCCTGCTCACTTTTATCCTGTCCCGGCCTGGGACTATCACCCTGGCTTTGCACAGAACTCCAGTGAGATTTATCTGGAAACATTCCCCCTCTATTCAGTGCTAAAGGACCCTGCATGTTTTCCGTGGGATGACTCCTGACTTTCTGGCCAGTCCAAGTCAAAAACACCTGAGTTTTTCTGACAATGTTCTCATCTGGGTGTGTGTCCCCTATTGAATCACATACATTCAAGCCAATTCATTTTTATTTAACAGGAAAACAAATCCTGGGTTATTTGTCTTGGCTAATCCAAATTTGATATTACAAGGACATCAGAGAGAGCAAGGAAGATCTCACCAATGGTCCATCCAGCTCAGGAGCTTGCCTTCAGCAGAGAGCAACAAGAAATTCCTTGGGAAGAATATCAGAACAGAAAAACCAGGCATTCAATGAGTGCAATTCTCCACGTTCCTCTGATTTGGGCTCATGGCCTCCCACGAGGTAGAACTTTTAAATTTTAATCTATTTATTCTTTACACTCCTGACATGGTAGAGCTGTAGCATTTTCCTATCATTACCACCATCTTTAATGAAATCACTGGAGCACAGCACTACAAAGGTTTCTACAGATTTGTAAAGCAATGTTTTTCACAGCATCCCTTATCACCATGGGAACAGGCACAACCTGTTTAAACCAGACAAAGGGATGAGAAAATGGCCTCACTTGGTCAGACCTGGNAGCTCCCTCCCTGCTGATCCTGGAGCAGCTCCTGCCCTGGAGCTGCATCAGGGGGAGTTCAGAATGGACTTTATGGAAAGGCTCTTCCCTGAGAGGGTGGCTGATCACTGGAAAAGGCTCCCCCACAGCACTAACCCTGCCCAAGGGGAAAGGAACCTCTGGGTGAGCCTCTTGGTCATAGGAGTTTGCGTTGGGCACTGCTGGGATGAGCAGGGAGTTGGACTCAATCCTTGGACTCAATCCTTATGGATTTCTTCCAGCTCAAAATGTTCTATAATTCTATGGTTATCCTTATCTGTGGAGGTCTGGAGATATTTGGGTGAGATTTTCATTGAAGAATTTCACAGAAATGGGTCAGAAATAAATTTCTGATGCAGGGTGAAAATTCTGGGCAGAAGGGAAGCGGTGACACCAAAGTAGCTGAACACAGAGGTTGGGATGTGCCCACAGACGGTGTCAGTAATCCCAGGATTATCTGCAGACAGGGAATTCCTGCTCACTTCTATCCTGTCCCGGCCTGGGACTATCACCCTGGCTTTGCACAGAACTCCAGTGAGATTTATCTGGAAACATTCCCCCTCTATTCAGTGCTAAAGGACCCTGCATGTTTTCTGTGGGATGACTCCTGACTTTCTGGCCAGTCCAAGTCAAAAGACACCTGAGTTTTTCTGACAATGTTCTCATCTGGGTGTGTGTCCCCTATTGAATCACATACATTCAAGCCAATTCATTTTTATTTAACAGGAAAACAAATCCTGGGTTATTTGTCTTGGCTAATCCCAATTTGATATTACAAGGACATCAGAGAGAGCAAGGAAGATCTCACCAATGGTCCATCCAGCTCAGGAGCTTGCCTTCAGCAGAGAGCAACAAGAAATTCCTTGGGAAGAATATCAGAACAGAAAAACCAGGCATTCAATGAGTGCAATTCTCCACGTTCCTCTGATTTGGGCTCATGGCCTCCCACGAGGTAGAACTTTTAAATTTTAATCTATTTATTCTTTACACTCCTGACATGGTAGAGCTGTAGCATTTTCCTATCATTACCACCATCTTTAATGAAATCACTGGAGCACAGCACTACAAAGGTTTCTACAGATTTGTAAAGCAATGTTTTTCACAGCATCCCTTATCACCATGGGAACAGGCACAACCTGTTTAAACCAGACAAAGGGATGAGAAAATGGCCTCACTTGGTCAGACCTGGCAGGCTGGATGAGGTGAGTCCTCACCTTTTTGGTGGATGCAAAACTTCCGGACAGCCATGAGCAGCAGAGGTTCTAGTTCTGGAAATTAATCTTTATTATAATGGAAAGATTTACAAATTCTTGCCTGTGAAAGTTCATTTGACCCCTTAAGGCAGCAAGTGTAGAGCAGCAAATCCACTCTTTGGGAAGCAGCACACGGAGATCTCCCACCAACGTAATCCCCAGCCCTCCTCAGCAATGTGAGAGCTCTGAAATGCAGGAAAATCCAAATTCCCAATGTCCTGCAGTGACTCTGGAGCAGGCAGTCAGCACCTCCTGCTCATGAGTGAGCAGGTACCTCCCTCACTGGGGTAGATGATATTGCAGAGGATAATGGAGGTGTAGTTTGTGGGGTGTCACCTTGTGTGGTGTCATGAGGAGGGCCCAGTTCTCAGCGAGCTCTTAGGCCTCTACACTCACACCTGGATTGCAGGTCAGCTCTTCAAACAGAGAAACACCTGTGCTAAACTCAGGTAAAGACAACCAGGTGTGGTGATGGCTTCAAAAGGAAAAGATCAGTGAATGCCAGTGAGAAAAAATGGGATAAATTTGCGCAAACAAGTGCAATCCAGGTTAAACCAGTTTCTGAGATAGATCTGCTCAGCCCATGAGCACAGAGTGAGCTGGAATCTGCTGGGAAGGTCCTATAGTCACAGAATCCCAGACTGGTTTAGTTTGGAAGAGACCTTAAAGCTCATCCTGTCCCACCCCTGCCATGGCAGAGACATCTCCCACTGTGCCAGGCTGCTCCCAGCCCTGTCCTGGCCTTGGACACTGCCAGGAATGAGGCACCCCCATTAAATAGAGGTTTTGGGGTATTCTGGCTGTGTGTTCTGGCTTACAAGTGGTTCCTGTCCTGGCCTTGGAAACTTCCAGGGATGGGGCACCCCTATTAAATAGGGATTTTGGGGTATTCTGGCTGAATGTCCTGGCTTAGAGGTGGTGATGTGCTTTGAAACGTGACAACGTCACCCTGCACACCTTTCACACTCTCACCTGCCTGATGATGCTGATTCCCAGAGCACAGTTTCATTCTTCTGACCAGTATTGCATCAGTTCTCCCAGCTCTGGTTCAAGAGGTTAAAAAGCAGGTGCTTGCCCCAAAGTTGCATCAGCAGGAGCTGTGTCCTCTGCAGCAAAGAGCTTTGCATAAAAGGGCAGGGAGGCAGAAAACAAGGCAACCACAAAACCAGCAGCTCTAATTATTTCTTGGTAGATATTGCAAGTGATTGCCTTTGTCAGGTGAAATACAAAACATCCCAGCCTGTTGTTTGTACTTATTGTTCTGCTCCTTGGCTGAAAGGAAATGAACTCACTGAGAGCTGAGAACCCATCCATGGGGTCACTGGAAATTCACCCTTGACTGAAGCTGTGATAACTGAAACTTTATCAAAGACAATAATGCCCAATTTTTGAGAGACGTGTGGGCACCTGAAAATTTACTGAAATCCAGGGGGTGAAGGGTGTAGGTGCCTTAGGAGGTTCCTGGGTTCAGATGAATGGTGTCCATTTCTTGTCAAAGCCATCAGCCCTGTTTACATCCCAGAACCTCATCCAAGATCTAAGAGACAAAATGAACCATCCATGTCTGTTTTATTACCCTGAGTGATTCCTGCCATCACCCTAATGGAGGGCCAGTGATAGCAGGGATGTGTCAGGCTCCTTATGGAATCAGGGAATCACAGAGGGCTTTGAGGGGGAATGGACCTTAGAGATCATCCATCTTTGCAATGTCACTCAGTTTGTGCAGGCTGAACAATTCAATATTGCCCCTTCTTGAATTCTGCCCTCCTCTCATTCCTTTCTTTGGTGTTTTTGTGTAAATCTCTTGGGGCTTCTTGGGCACACCACACACAGCAGGTTTTGCTGGTGGAAAATCAGGATTTTCCCCTGTCCAGAAGAGCTGGGCACTGAGATGCCTGAAGGACACTCAAGAGAGCCCATCAACATGAGCCACTGTAACAAAAAGTGTTTTTCTGGCAGTTCTACTCTTTCAAACTATTTCCTTAGATTTTCCACAGTGGAACCCTGCCAGCCTACATAGATCACAGAATGGTTTGGGTTGGAAGGGACCTTAAAAATCACCTGTTCCCACACCCTGCCATGGGCAGGGACACCTCCCACTGTCCCAGGCTGCTCAGAGCTCCTTCCAGCCTAGAATGAGAATNAACCACAGATGCACCTGTTGCATTCCACAGCAGCAGATAACCAATGTTTACATGTTGTTTCTGTTGTTTCTGAGGCCTCTCAGCTTCTCAGGAGAAAAGGTCCTAAGGAAAGGATTTTCCATAAAACATGTCTGTGACAATCCTTTACCTTCAGTGCGAGACCCCAGTGGTTGCAGGGTTCTCTGGCCCCGTCTGAGCTGCAGGTGATTGCACACTCGTGAACATGTCAGCACATGTGGAGAGCATCTGATATGGAAATGCAAAATCAGTAAATTGAGGTGGTGCAAAACACCCAGAGCACTTTGAGGATGAATCACCTCGCTGGAGGCTTTGTTTCCTCCGATGAATCACTGAGGGGTTGTGCTTGAGCTGCACATCTCAACCCTTGGCCAAGGCTGAAAAAGTTGTTTGGGTTTATTTTTAACAGCATTTATTAGAATCTCTGTCCATTCACATGGTCTTGAGCAGAGGAAATGACACTCCAATATCTCATTGCCCACACTGCTGTGAGGATGCCTTTGGCTGTCAGCACTAAACTCTTTTAGGGAGATGCTGCCTATCTCCCATCTCTCATCCCAGCCCCTTGGAGGGTTTCCAGGATTAGCAACATTCTTTACTCATTTTGTTTCTCAAATAAGATCACTGGATAAAAATAGACATCAGACAGAAGGAAAGTGAGGGGAAAAAGGGAAGGTTAAAGCTGCCATTGAGCAGTGTTATCTCCTTGGGAAGCTGCAGAGGGTTTATTCATGCTGTGCTGCTGCCTCCTTGCTCAAAAGAATTATATCACTCAGTCTTGTAAGAATATGGAAAATCAGGTGTGTTAAATTAGCTGAAAATTGGTTATGGGAAAAATTGGTTGGGGAAAAAACCACCTCATGATACTGCAGTGGATGTGCACCATCCATCTCCTTTGGAGAGCAGAGGTGTTAGGAGAGATAATAAAAAGCAATAATAAAACAATACAAATGGAACAGTTATAAAAGTGCAATAACTTCCACAAAATTGTCAGAGACAGAGTTTGCTCAGTGGGAATTATTGTCTGCTCAAACACAGCCAGAGTCCTTCCCCTGTGGCATCCCACAAACTGGGGGTCCCAGGAAGTTCTGGTGCCTTTCAGCAGCACTTGAGAGACTCAATCCAAGTGGAAAACTGATTTCTGGGAATTAAACCCCTTTGTGTTCTCCTTAATGACCAGAAGAAAATAATACATGAATTGCAAAGCTGGTAGAAATGGAATAATTAATATAGGTTAAATAAAAAAAATATGCAGAGTTATTCAGAATGAGATTTTCAGGCACATCTAGAGATTTCAAATCAATGAAATTCCAGTTATTCTGTTATAGAACACCAGAAGAACATTAATTTCCCACAAGGATCTCATAATTTCTTGAAAACCAGGCTATTGCTGTGTGATTTCAGCAGCATAGTAAAAATATTGAGCCATCCAGAAGTACATTCAGACTCTCATGCATACTCTGGGATCTAATTAATAAAAAAAATAGAAGAAGTTTGTATCCATTTCAAGGTCATTAAGAGAGAGAAAAAGAACATTTCAATTTACTGGTGTGAGTGTGGCTCTTGAAAATCTTGGCCTGAGAAAATCCATGAGGTGGATTTGGGTCAGGAGGAGGAAGTGCTCATGGATGGATTTGGGTAGCAGGAGGAAACAAGCACTGGAGCCCAGGGGTGTGAAGGGAAAAGCTCAATTTCAAAGTGCTGTGAGGGGCACTGAAACTGGCACAGTGTCACACACACCCCAAACGGGCACAGAGAGGCAGCACCACCACAAAAGCATCACTGAACAGGATCTCACCCACAAAATCTGCAGGAGAATTACAGGATTTAAGCCAGAAAGGGCCTTTTAGATCATATAATTGGACACACTATTCAGGAAAGGACACAGAGCTTTACCCCAATCCCTGGAAAATGAGAATTGTGCTGAGCATCAGTGGGGGCTGAGCTGTGGGGCAGGGTCAGGGAGGAGCAGCATCCTGGGGCCCTGTCACCCACCCAAGGGATGGTGTGAGGCTTGTGGGCATCCAGGGGTGGGGATGGGCAGTGATTTTGTAAGTAAGGACACTGGGAAGGGCAGCTTGGGTGTCTTTGGGACACAGATCTGATGGTCTGGGATAGGACAGGCAGGGCTCTGGAGTGGTTCAGCTGTAATAATCAGAATTTCCCCCTGTGTCAGTATGAAATATTAATCACTGACCATGGAAAGGAGTGGAACTGAGAACTAAAGGTTGGTCAGTCTGATTTAGGGAATGGTTATTTGTGCACCCTGTGCATTATTAGGGTTGGAAGCTTTTGATAAAAGAGAGATGAGAGTGGGGGCTGAGCTGTGGGGCTGGAGCAGCATCCTGCACCTGTGTGGGGCTCTGTCACCCACCCAAGGGATGGTGTGAGGCTTGTGGGCACCCAGGGGTGGGGATGGGCAGTGATTTTGGAAGGGAGGACACTGGGAAGGGCAGCTTGGGTGTCTCTGACACACAGATCTGATGGTCTGGGTTAGGACAGGCGGGGCTCTGGAGTGGTTCAGCTGTAATAATCAGAATTTCCCCCTGTGTCAGTATGAAGTATTAATCATTGGCCATGGAAAGAAGTGGAACTATGAATTAAACTTTGGTTAGTCTGATTTAGGGAGGAAGCTGTTATTTGTGCACCCTGTGCATTATTAGGGTTGGAAGCTTTTGATAAAAGAGAGATGAGAGATCTGAGGTCAGATTGAGAACAACCAAACCTTTCCAGGGACCACATCATCTCTGGTCAGACTTCACTGGGAGAGCAGAATTACCTCACAGTGGAATTCACCTGGCAGCATGAGATACCCAGGCTGGAAATAAACCCCAAAACAAACCCCAGGCCCCAAATAAACCCCCCCAAAAGCTGGCATTCAGCATTTGACAGCTCTTAAACCTCCCTGTGTCCT
Source organism: Spizella passerina (assembly GCA_013401375.1). NCBI lineage: Eukaryota > Metazoa > Chordata > Aves > Passeriformes > Passerellidae > Spizella > Spizella passerina. Next base: position 7,930 of record WBNQ01040172.1, on the reverse strand, counting down.
ACAAACACTGGGTCTGCTCAGCTTGGCATTCATACACTGAACCCTACTGGGAAATAATATGAGAACCACTGAGAAATCAAAGTTTCCCTAGCTTGAGATGCAGTCTGTACATCAAGGGAAGTGCAGGAATGTGGGGTGAAAGTCTATTTATAATTCTGGCAGGTTGAAAGGCTTTGTTGGTTCACCTTTCTCAAAATAAGAAAGCTCCATCACTCTTCTGCTCAGGCAAGAAACTGTGAAGTTGTTTATTTTTTCCAACCCTATAGGGCAAATAAGGAAAGATGTTACAAAATTCCCTGTGTAGAGTGCCTTGGGTGCCAGGGCCACCTTCTGTCACCCAGTCTGGGGTGGAATTATCCCCACAGCAGCTGCTGAGGTGGGTCAGTGCTGGTGTCCTCTTCCTCCCCATTAAAGGACAGAAATGAAGCATCAGGAGGTGGAAGTGTCTCTGTTTAACATTGGGGGTTAAACACAGCTGTGCCCTCCAATCTGAGGACCCTGTTTAAGTGTTTGTGCCCCTAAAGGCTCCCTGAAGCTGTCCCCAAGACTCTGGGGTGTCTTGGGGATGTCTTGATTGCCAGGGCATCACCACTGCCTGTTCATTTACATGAGCCACAAAATGTATCAATCACAGCAGAATGGAAAAGGAAAATTAAAATACTCAGCCTTGAGTGACAGTTTTTGTTTGTCTCTACAAAAGTATTTATTTGTCAGGTAAAATCCTGCATCTGCCAGCATTTTTCTCTGGAACAGTTACCCTGAAATTATCCAAAGCCTTTTCAGAGCTGTTTTTCCCAGCCACAAGAAGGACACATCCACTCTGGATGCCATTTGGTTTGCCCTCTGTGGAATTAAGTTTGACAATTTCCTTTGATTCCAATCAGGGCATACAAAAGCTCTGTGCATTGCCATTGATATTCACATCATTTCTACTCCAGTTTCTGTTGAATTAATGAAACCCCAGAATCTTTGCAATGTCACTCTCCGTTTGTGCAGGCTGAACAATTTAATCTTGCCCATTCTTGAATTCTGCCTCCCTCTTAGTCCTTTCTTTGATGCCTTTGTGCAAATCTCTTGGGGCTTCTTGGGCACACCACACACAGCAGGTTTTGCTGGTGGAAAAATAGGATTTTTTTCCCTGTCCAGAAGAGCTGAAGATGCCTGAAGGACACTCAAGAGAGCCCATCAACATGAGCCACTGTAACAAAAAGTGTTTTTCTGGCAGTTCTCTGTTGGAATTCAGGACATCCCTCTGGCTGTCCTGGATTGCTCCAACCCCTGCCAGGGGGCTCAGAGACCCTGGCACAGAGCCCAAGACCCCTGTGACTTGGATTATGACCCATGGAAAAAATTACCAACCTTACATCTGCAAGCCACGAAAGTCTAAGTAGAATAACAGTTAGTTTGTCACAGGGTGAAAATGTAGCATTTTGGGGTTTTTAGAAGGGGGTTCAGGAGGCCAGATGGAGGGAACTGGGTGTGTCCAGCCTTTCTCCTTCTTCTTCTTGGCCTCCATCTTCTGCTGTGATGCTGGCACTTACAGATTGGTTTAGAATAGAAGCTCACTGTCTAACACAGGTGATAGGTGTTGGGAAGTTTTGGTAAATAATGTACACTTGTTTTTGGTATAAAAAGATAACACCACCCTGAGGGCAGGCAGGTCTGTCTGACCTGCTGAATGGACCTCAGCAGGCCAGAGAAAGAATTTTAGATAAGATACAATAAGCAACCTTGAGAATGAGAATAGAGGAGTTCTGACTCCTTCTTCAACTGCCAGGCTGGGAAAAGAGACTTTCTAACACATCTCGGGGTCACTCTGACCAGCAGAATCCTGAGAGTTCTACTTTTCCAAACTCTTTCCTTAGATTTTCCACAGTGCAGCCCTGCCAGCCTACATAGATCACAGAATGGTTTGGGTTGGAAGAGATCTTAAAAATCACCTGATGCCACCCCTGCCATGGCAGGGACACCTCCCACTGTCCCAGGTGCTCCCAGCCCTGTCCAGCCTGGCCTTGGGCACTGCCAGGGATCCAGGGGCAGCCACAGCTGCTCTGGGCACCCTGTGCCAGGGCCTGCCCACCCTCACAGGGAAGGATTTATTCCCAATACCTCATCTACCCCTGCCCTCATTTACCTTAAGGCCAGTCCCCCTTGTCTCATCACTGCCCATCCTCATGAAAATCTCTTCCCAACCTTCTCTTAAGTCCCCTCAAGCACTGGAAGGTGCTCTAAGATCTCCCCAGAGCCTTCTCTTCTCCCAGAAGAAGGAATGCCACAAGGGGAAGCTCAGCCACACCTGCAGAGGTGCCACCAAGCAGCACCTGGGGACCTGTGTGTTCCCAGAGCTGGCTGACAATTCATTCCCAAGGAGCTGAAGCCCTTTGGGATCCAGGGGCTGTGGTTTTCTGAGTCAGCAGCAAACACCACCCAGAGCAACTCAAGGTGATGCTGAACTCCGTGAGCAAACCTGGCCTGCGGTTTCATGCAAAGCCCTTTTCCTTCTTTTACTCTGTGTGGGTTCATGCCCCCTAAATTTCGCTCTCAGTTTCAGGTGTGAATGAATTCAGTATCTTCAGGTTGTGTTGAGTTAAGAGAAACTCCCCAGTTCGGACTGGTTTCAGTACAAACCTAAGCAAAACCACAGAATTGCTCATGGTCTCCAGACCAAACCATGCAGTTCACCTTGTTTTTGGGGTTTTATATGAAAATTTCATGGAGTGTGAAATAGAAGAGACACAAAGCTTCGAATTTTGGCCTGTCCACTTAGGCCTACTGAGAATGGTTGTTGATGGAAATCTTTGCTGCCAAGAGACATTTCTGCGCTCCGCAGTTGGTTTTAAGTGAAAATTGATTGATTTATTTGCCCTCCTTGGGTCCTGAGTTTTGAGCTTGGTTTTGGCCCTTGCTTTGGTCTTCTTAGCATGGTTTCAACCCTGTCACTCACCCAAGGGACAGAGTGAGGCTTGTGGGCACCATCAACCCATGTCTGGAAGATCAAAAATCATGGATTCTTCCTCATGGTGGGAAATCAGTGCAGGCATGGCATAGCCAAGCCTGTGTCTTCTATATCTCAGGGTTTAAAGAGATTTAGAAAATGGTGAGACTCTGCAGTTGTTCTCTCTTACTGATTAACAGGGGATTCTTCCAGGGGAGAATAAAACTTGGATAATTTCAAAGTCAGGGAAATGATCAAGCACTTGTAAACTCAGGGTTTCACACCTATGTGAGTGTGGTGCACATGAAAGACAACTTCAGCCTTGAATTTGTGACAATCAAACAGCAGAGATATGAAAACATGAGTGAGATGGAGGATGGGAAATGCTGGAAAAAATTGGTAGAAAATTTGTCTTGAAATACATCTCATTTTAGTGATACACAAGCAGATGTATGTATTTTTCCTGTGTGCACTTCCAAAGGCTGTGTCTCACCTACTGAGCCAATTCTGTCATCCAGGATACATCAGTGCTGATCCATTCTGCTGAATTCCTTAGGAATTGCCTTACTGAGCACAACTGAACCAAGAAACAACTAGACTGGAAGATTTCATATTAGAAGACAGCCAGGTTTTAGCTCAAAGCTTCCAGTCAGGATGGACTTGCCACTTCTTTCAAGGAGTCACAACAATGTTTAACTTACTCCAGTCTGATAGATTTGCTTCTCTTTTCTGTTGGATTGACAGAGCCAGAGAGAAAAGAAGAAAACCTTGTGAATTATTTTCCCTCAGCTGTTGTTAACTCGCATTTCCACCAGTCAGAACTTTCCTTATTTTAACCTAAATTCACATGAACCTAGCTTCAGATTTCCTTCTTCCCCAGCTGAAATAAATAAATAAATAAATAAACAAACAAACAAACCAAATTTATCAATTTTTTCTTACTAAAGATATCTTCTAGACCCCAAACCATTTGTTCACTCCTGCTTCTGTTGAGCAGGGAAAATCTGTACCCAATTTCCCCTGCTCAACAAAGAGAATGACTTCTCAAAACACGTAGGATGGGAAAATGCAGCTTCAAAGAGTGTTTTGAATGAATGAAATAAAAACACAGCAAATAATTGAAACGTTTGAGGCATCCACTCAAATGAAAAAATATCCCCTTTCTGTGTGGCCACTGCTAAACGTAACGAGGCAGTTTCAGGATGTGTCTTGATATTCTGTTTTTGGATGGGTTTGGTTGGGTTTGAACTATTTTCTAGAGGAGGCTGGCCTGTGGGAAAAACCCTGACTGGGAGGAAATCTGGTTTCACGTCTGGTCCTTGCCCAGGGCTGTGTCACAACCATGTCCCACCCTGGTGGCTCTGGGAGAAAGGAGCAGGGCATGACCTGGGAGGGTGTCAGCATCCCTTGGAATCATTTTAGAGGAGATATTCAGGACTTTGCCTCGAGTTTCTTAGGCCAGAAGCCCGAGGGAAAAGAGTGGGAGAGAAGCAGTGATCAGTCTACAAGGAAAAATTGCTCTTTTATTGCTGCCCATTGTTTCAGACAGATGAATGTTAGGTAGAAAGGCAATCAATGCTACATACATTCTAAATATTACGGTAAAATTCCTGACTAACTACATACCAGGAGCTCCCAAATCATTAAAATTAAAACTATGAGCTCACTAGGAATATTCACCACTTGAAACATTTACCTGATTATGGGATGGAGCAGCATATCTCATTTAAGGGAAGCTTTTGATAACATATATTTTAACATTTTCTTCAAGAAATAGGAAGTAGGAATTTGAATGCAGTGTAGGACTCAAGACCACCCAAGGGTAGAAAGAATGATAGAAGCAAATGCATCTGAAAAAAAAAATCTTAACTCTTCCTCCTACAGCTTAACACTTAAGAGCCACCAAGATGTGCTTTGCACTTTTCTGCTGCTCCATGAACACCTTGGGAAGGGAGACTGGGCCTAGCTCTGAACAGAAGCACGTGATAATGATAATATCTACATATCTACATCCAGCTGTTTTCATTACACAGCTCAAATCCTGTTAGAAGCAAAATCTTCTTGATTTTTTACCATTTTGCAGACAGAAAACCTCAGGCAGGGCATGGAGAAATGAAAAATGGAGCAGAGACTCCCCAAATGCTTTGCTGGATGAATTGGGTGAGGTCTGTGGAGCTGCAGTGGGGCTCTTCCCTGAATTCCAACAGAGAAAAGCTCCAGGAGCATTTGTGACAGGGAGTTGTCCCTGTTGTCCCAGCTGAGCAAGGCAAGGAATGAGGGAGGGATGTGGTGAAGATCGTGAGGAGGTGGTGGTGTAGGTTGTGAGAGAACACGAAGCAGCTTCGAGACAAGCAGAGGAAACTTCACATTTGGAATTTCAAAAAGTCAACTCGACATTTCTGCTGCAGCAGATAAACATCTCAGTCTCTTTTCTGGCTGGGAATCGTCTTTCTCTGTTTATAAATAGAAAAATACACAACAAGTTACCCGGTGTTATTTCCTCTGGGGCTTTTTGGGGGTGGATATCTGTGGGTGCTAAGCAGCCCACAAAGAAGTTGTTGTTATTAATAATCAATGTGAAGCAGCAGAGGGCGGGGGCTGAGGCTGACATGAGCCAGGTTTGGGCTCACCACAAACCAAATATAGGTGGAGGGAGGGATGGCACAGCCACACTGCTGCTCTGGGGCTGTGATTATTGGACACAGTCTCAAGCTGCATCAGGGGAAATATAGGTTGGATGTCAGGAGAAAGTTTTTCACAGAAAAGAGTGATAAAATTCTGGAATGCTCTGCCCAGGGAGGTGGTGGAGTCACCATCCCTGGGTGTGTTTAACAAAGCCTGCATGTGGCACTGGGTGCCAGGGTTTAGTGCCATGGTTTAGTTCTGCTAGGGCTGGGTTGGACTCCATGATCTTGAAGGTCTCTTCCAACCCAGTGATCCTGTGATTCTGTGAATTGCTGCTTTGTGATATTATTTATATCCCTACCAGCATTTT
>WBNQ01040171.1:0-11679 GCA_013401375.1 Spizella passerina | reverse complement strand
TATTCAAATTGTTTGTTTTCTGGTGTTAGCCATCAGGGTACTTAAAATTCCTCTTTTAGAGTAACAGATAATAGCATTTATTTTCCTAATATCAAACAGTATGTAGATGGCTGAAAATATTGGGTGGAACTCTTGGGAAATGCAGTTTTTGTCCCACTCTCCCTCCAAAATTACTACTGCTGGGAGACAAGGCTTTAGCTGTACGGTTTTACAGCCTAGAGAATAGATGTTATCCTTTTTTCTTAGAACTGAAAAACTTCATAGCATAGAGATAATCAAAAATTCATCACCTTAATGAAAAACATTGTTTTCTCTGTTATTCACTGAAATTGAGCCATTAATGATACCTGTTCTGGTTTTATTTGCATGATGCTCTGGTAGATTTGCAGCTTCCTGACTTGTATAAAATATTTGATTTTACCCAGGAGGACCTCCTGAGTCTTAGGTGATAGTTAATATGGCAGAAGAAAGTATAGATGCCCTTAGAAATGGTTTATTGTTGAAATATCCAGGCTTCTTGTGCAAAATAATGTGTTTATAGCATTGAAGGCATCTAAGGTGGCATTCTAGTACCCTTTTAATATTTAATGTTAAAGGGTTAAGTTTGTTGGTCTAATTCTGTCTTGATAATGGATCCTTCAGACACCACAGGGTCAGAGGGTTATTTCTCCTCTGTACTTCTGAAGTATAAAAGAGAAATAACAAGCTGAAGGCTATACCCATGAGAAGGTCTGGCAACTTCCCTACAAGGCAGCAAAGCATCTAGGGGAGGCCAATTTCTAGCTTGTCCTTATATCTAAATTGTAATAAATTGGAACAATTTTTTGTGATGTTTTAGGTATTGTTTAGGTGGTTTAGTTGTTCAGACCAGCTAATCTGAAAAAAATGTCCTCAATTTTTCTACCTCGGGAGTTTTGAGATATTACCTAAGTTCCTTTTATGCTTAGCTAGATACTGAGGACCACAAGTATTTTATCCACATGCCTTGCTTTTTGTGCTGCCTTGACTGCTGTCCTGCCTTCCTGCCTCTGTCATGTCACACACCCTGATCCCCCCAGGTCCTGCCAGATCCTGCCCTTACCGTTCAGCATCTCACACGAGCAGAGTCATGCCACAGCAATGAACTTCTCATCCAGAGGTGCCACACAGAGGTGCATAAGGTCCCTGCTCTCACAGCAGCTTTCCAGGTGATCCTATCGCCTATTAAACAGCGTTTTGCAGCAGCTGCCAACGTCACATCTCAGGGTCTGGGGAGAATTCTCAGCCACGATCTTCTTAAGAAAAGCACGCAAGGAAAAGCATGCCAGTGCCTTGTAGTGTCACTAATCTTGGTTAACTCTCTGCTAGGCTCCATGGAAGGTGAAAGGAGCTGGATCCTCCCTACATCTGGCACAGCACACAAGTCAGCTTGGCACAAAGATGTTTCTGTGTCACATTTCCTGCAGTGTTATCTCAGATGTGATGGAAAAGGGAAGGACCCTGTTCTTGTCCAAGCTGTGCAAGGTCACATCAGGAATGAAGACAGTAGGACAGTTTATTTCAGCTGCAGGGAGAACTGACTTTTTATCATAAGCAAGATTTAGAGGAACCCACAAATACTCCCTTAACTGTTTACATGCTATCTTTTCCACTTCGGTAATTCCAATTACAGAACACGGTAACTTGACAAGTATGTGACATGCAGTTTAAAACAGTTTTAAATGCACCAGCCACTTAAAACTCTCCTTATCTGATCTAGCTCAATCCAAATCCTTTCTGGGAGCAGCTCAACCCACACTGCAGTGCAGTGAGAGAGGCAGGCTGGAAGCTGCTGTGAGAGCAGATGGTTCAGTGGGCCGCAACTGATTTGTAGCTCATGGGAGCATGAAGTATTTATTGCACTCAGGAGCTATTCTTGTTTAAATACCCTTACATATTGTCTTTAAGTGCTGCTATTCCTATTTTGTTTCCAGTAAAGGAGACGAACGTGCTTGTGCTAAATCCTTCCCATTGTAAATACATTTGGGGATTTCTGTCTGAAGAGCTGTTTCCAGGTACCCCTGTCATGATGGCTAAAATTAATTCAGGGTGAGGTGACAGAAGTATCTTGCTACTGGCCTAAATAAGCAACATTGATAATATCTCCTTCCTGCCAAGACGAGCTTGTAACTTCTGGAGATGAAGGCAACAGAAACTCTTGGGAAAGGTTTTGAATGAAAAATTTAATTACTCTTTCTTAAAATTGAAAATAAGTAAAAATTAAAACACTTATGGAAGCAGTTGAATGGTAGGTCTTTAAGCAACAGTGTTTGGGAAAAATTCAGCTCAGAAAGCACAGAAGGGTTCATCTATTATGGGCAGATACAAAACCTTTTACCTTGAATGTCATGTTTCTTGGCCTTGACCTTCCCTTCCCCACCAGTTTTCAGGAGTCAGTTTTCAGAATGAAATAGATCTCTAAGTTAGAGTGTTTAAAAACAAACTGTGTCTGAACACTGGGTGCAAGTCTCAAACAAGTTTTATTTCCTCCTAGAAGTCTGTGTGTTTCTGTCCTGATTGGTCTGTAGTTAATTTAGCACCAACTGCCGTAACAAGAAGGCTTTGTACAACTTTTCTTGTCCTGGTTGACCTTTTCACCCAACCTGTTCTGTCCTGAGGATTAATTTGAACTGTTTCAGAAGAAGCTGGCTGCTCACTCATGGGGAATTAAATCTGGGCAACAGGGAGGGGGTTTCTCCGTTTTTTAAATGCTGGAGGAATGGAAAGTCTACTTGCTCTAGAGTCCAGATTTCAAATGTTGTAAGAGGCATGACATGATGTCATGGCTCTTTCTACTGCCTTCACAAAAGAAAAAACTAAAGCCACATTCCTTTTCCATATGTGTAGATCATAGTTTGTGAGCATTCATTTATGATTTACCAGTCCTGCATAGTAATTAGGGTACTGCTGAAGATATTCTCCTGAGAGAACATCCACAGTTGCCTCCTCAAGCCTCTCCTAATGTGTAAGTGGATCTGTGCATGGACTACAGTGGAGCAGAGAGCTCTCAGCAGAGCTTTCTCCCAACATTGCTTTATACTGTGGCATTTAGGTGTGCTTCCCGACCTTTTTCAGACTCTAGTTAATATGCAGAATATTTTAATGGTGTTTTGCTACCAAACTCATCGTTAAAATGTTGTTCTCATGTAACTGTTCAAGAATAATGATTTTTGTGAGTGAGGACAGCTCTGCAGGCAAACAGTCAGAACAAGCAGATCTGGAAAATGCAATAATTCTTTCTAGAGTGGATTCTGCGAGTGAGTGATACACGAGTAGCATGCTGAATAATGAGGAAAAAACAAGTACATTTAAAACAAGTACTCTTAAAACCAGTACTCTTGATGCTAGAGCCCTACTTTACTCAGGTTGCTAGGTGTGATGTAGCTCTGGACAGTACTGCTCCTCCACAGAGATTTTCACTGCCTAGATATTAAGGCTCCCGTCTGTTCTTTTAAAACCCAGCTCCTGACCTGCACATTCTTGTTGTGTTCCCTTCACTGTGTCCATGAAACAGCTCATTTCTTTTCCTCACTCTTCTTTTAAATAGCAGAATAAGTCCATAATTACATAAAGCTTTTTTTATTTGCTTTGTGTGCTCTATGGTTCCTGGTTTGGAGGCAAGGCAGGAAAACATTTTGAAAAGTAGAATGTTCTTGATTTCCTCTCTAGGCTCCACCCTTCTTGTCCTATGGCTTGTTGCCATCTCTATGCTGAAGGTTGCCTACCCTTTGGATCATACTCCAGTGAAGGAGAGGCATCGAGTCTGCCAGGTTTGAGGTGAGCAGCTGGTGAGGGAAAAGAGAATGGACTCAGTCAGTGAAGGAAAGATTGAACAATGACCAATTGTCAAAATAGGCAAAAATTTGCTTACATAATAATGACTTAGGTTTAGGAGTCACAGCTATTTGTTTGTGTGTTACTACCCTCAATCACAGTTATTTTATTGCACTCCAGATGGCATCTATAATTTGTATTTTAGCAAAGTAAAACAATAAAAAATGTCTAACAAGACTAGTCTTAGACAAGGGAAGCCATTTCTTTGTAGCTTGCCGACCTCTGAGATCTGTTCAGGGTTTCGTGGATTTACAATTCTAAATCCTACTTGCCCATAGATCCAAATAGCTGCTTCCAAATTGAAATTCTCTGCAAAGCTACAGTAATTTGGTGAGAAAGGATCTATCACAGCCTGTTATTGTTGAATAGAGGTGATAACACCTCCTTTGCAGTTTCGCACATTCCCTTTGTTTGTGTGGTGAAATTTCCAAAATTAAGTGGCTAATTCTGGCAAGGAGACAAAGCTTTTCTGGCACAAGGAACTTGAGCTAAAGTAATCTGGCTGCAACTGAATTCTTTGGAAATATACAGGTTGCATTTGGAGAGCATTTGACTGCTTCCTTAATGCATTTGGTTACTGCAATCCCTTGGGACAAGTCTCCAGGGGAAAGAAAGCTTTCTAAAGCACTTCTTCAAAGTTCTGTCTCCATTAATAACTTCATGCCTGGAGAAGATATTCCATACAACTAGGAGGATGCAATTTATAAATTAAAGACACCTAAGGGAACAGTCTCTCATTCCGTTAAAAGCTACAACTGTGAGCCTTGCTTATGTGAATATTTTGATTGATTTCTCTTCTATAACAATTTCTGGAAGCATTTGAGAGATTGTTTTTTTAATCAACAAAAGGCTTAAACTAATCACTCATGCTATTAAGGCATAAATATAGCTCTCACAAATTAACTGCAATGGACTTGCTCAACCCAGCCCCTGCCTGGACTGTGTGAGTACATTAATACTTGTGCATACATCTTTGCATTCTTCCTCTTCCCTTTTGATACAGGTTATTAGTGAAAAAGCTTGTAATTTGTGTATAGACCCTGAGCATGTCAGAGAGGGATTTTTTGGTGCTGTTATAATTAGCTAGGTCTAGCTCTCAGGGCTGCAGGGTGTAGGATAGGATTTGTCACCTGAGGATCTGCCTCATGCGGAATCACCAATTTTCTTAAAATCAGAAGTCTTGAAATGCTCCAGGTTCAAGATATGTTTGTGATGTTTAACCTTTGTATGCTATCGATAATCAATATATCAAAATATCAATACCCCTTTTCACAGGTATGCTTAAACTGTGGCAGGTGGTCTCCCTGTGAGGAATTAAAAACCTTTATTGAGTACTGAAGATGAATTTAGAGCAAAGTGGTCATTCAGTGGTGATTGGCTTTGACTGAAATAAAACACTTGACCTCTGTAGGAAGAAACTTATAAAATCACAGAATGGATCAGGTGAGGAGCCACCACAGTGTGTCATGTGGTCCAACCCCCCTGCTCAAGCAAGGTCATCCTAGAGCACAGAGCATGGGGTTGTGTCCAGACCGATCCCAAGTATCTCCAGTGAGGGAGACTCCACAGCCTCTCTGGACAATCTGTTCCTGTGCTTGGTCACCCACGCTGTAAAGGAATTCTTCTCTTCTGGTGGAACTTCCTGTGCATCAGTTTCTGCCTCTTGTGCTACTGCCAATGCCAAAAAGAGCCTGGAGCCCTCCTCTGGTAACCTCCCTGCAGACACTTACAGACATTGATGGGTTCCCTTCTCAGTCATCTCCTTTTCAGGGTGAACAGGCCCAGCTCCCTCAGCCTTTCCTCACAAGAGAGAGAAATCCCTCTCCAATCCCTTACTCATCTTTGTTGCCCTCCACTGGACCTGCTCCAGAAGCTCCATNGTGCAGGACCCTGCGCTTGCCTTTGCTGAATTTCCTCCCTGCCCATCTCTCCAGCCTGGCAAGGCCCCTCTGAAGGGCTGCACAGCACTCTGGGGTATTGGCTGCTCCTCCCAGCTTGGTGTCATCACCAAACTTGCTGAGGAGGCATCTGCCCCTTCATCCAAGTCATTGATGGATAGCTTGGGGAACACCAGTAGTGACAGGCCTTCAGCTAGACCCTGTGTGACTGATGAGCTGGCAAGAAAGTTTTGTCTTTGTAATATAATTGAAAAATCAGTTGTTTTCTTGATCAAAATGTAATTCAGTGAAGTGTCCTCTTTTGCTAGGAAATCTATTAATTTAATAGCATGAAACAGATGTCTATAGAAATGTACTAAGCTTCTGTTCCAGTTACTCTAAGAGCTGTTAAATTTACGTAAGTCTGGCACCCTCTTCCAATTCCTTGTATTCTAGGTATTTACCTATTAAAGTGCAACAAAAAAGCCTAAAAAGTCTACAAGGAATATGCTGGTATTTACCTGGAAGAGATCCATCCCAGCATTTTTGATAAAATAATGCCTTCAGTCACTGTGGCATGGTTTGTTGGTTATGTCTGGGTCTTGGACGACAAGAGGGGACATATTTTAAAGCTTTTGGAGTACTCAGGAGGATGTCCAGGAGGAGGGTCACATAAGAATTGCGAAATGAATTGCTATAATAAATGGAGAAGTCCCAGATGTCTTCAGTGTAGGGAAAATCCTGCTGCCATTGCCTGTGTCATGGTCATTTTGTGAAAAAAGAACTTTCAAGCCTTCTAGATTTCAAGCCTTCTTTTTTTTATAGTATGGGGAAGGTTAGTACTGTCAAGTTGGGTAGAGGGAATTGTGATTATTTTGTTTTGATTGAGCCAGCCAGGAGCACCTTTCCTGCCCATGACTATTACACTGAAGCAAACCCACTGGTTCCACTCAAACCAAACCAGGGAAATATTTTCACAATTTTACAGAATATAGCAGAATTTAATGTGAAGTATTTTGACTCCAAGGGAAATCTATGCCGTAGACTGTGTTGGATTAATCCAATTCTGTAATCTTTAGTTTTGACGTGACCCAGGTTATAGAATTTGTCAGTAGGAATGTATAAAGCTTTTTATATAAACTAAAAATTTTACTTTTTTCCTGCTTTATTTCCTTCCTCTTTTTTAAATTTCCCTTTTCTAACAGGATTATCTGGTTTATTGTACAGCAAGCTGCAGACCAATTCTTAGGCTTTTACTTCTAAGTGGTAAATGGACACACTGACTGATGGTGAAAAAGCATATTTTTGTTAATTGTGATCAAATCTATTCTTGTTGAATAGAGAAATTCATTTTGAAAAAATGAATCTTTGTTCATTTTTTGTTTCAAACAAATGAGCTTTTGTACCTCTCAAGCTATCTTTTGGAAACATTTTGTGTATTTCCCAACATTCACTCCTTCTACCACAGGGAATATTTTTTTAATATCAAGAGCAGATGGACTTACCAAAGATTTGAAGTTGTATTTGCCTTAGGCATGCATGCTAGACTGATTATTTAGGCTCCTTGAACCTAGACCAAAGATGGAACAAGCTGAAAATGTTCACTCCATGCTTTTATGTAAATTTTCCTTCTATTCTGAGATCCTGGCAGCAATATTCTGGGACCAAAATTTCTGGTAGTATTTTGGTACTTCTTGGAAACTGAAATAGGGCGTGAAAGATCTTGTGAAAGCTTCTTAGACATTTTATTTAAAAATAGCTGTTGAAAAGAGCATTCCCAATTATAGCCAAATGATTCATCTGCTGGCAGTGGGGTATCAGCACTGGTGTTCTATCTGCTCACCTGCTTTTGTTGCCATAGCAGGTCCCCATGTTCCCTGCTGTTGGTATATGCGTGCAGCCTCTGTAGCTGGCATTCAGGTCACTTTAGTTTTCCCTCCCAGCCCACTTGTTTGTACTTCCTATGAAGTTCTCTCCAGTCTAACTGCTCACATCAGCTGGATTTCTTAATTCCTAGTGAGCGTCATGGTCATTCCAGCATCACTGAGAAATTATTTATTTGTCACTGGGCAATATCTGTAATACAGAAGTGAAAGCATGCAGGAAGTAATTGAAACAGTTTTTATTTTCTGATGTCACAACATACTACTATCACAAACACTAAACCTTCTAAACATCTGGAAAAATGGTTTGTAACTGGGTCCTTTTTAGTGCTCAGTATAACTTTCATTTGGCCATACTTACCTAGCTATCAGAAGAGGGGGAGAATTAAGAGAAAAAAATACAAAGTCAGTGCACCAAAAGTCTTATGGGTGTTGGGATCTCGGGGTTTAAAAGGCCACAACTAAAAGTGAATCTACATTTGGAATAATTCCTTGGCGGTGAAGAACCTTTTGTCTGTCAATAACAAACATTGGTGGGTTGACCTCGGGCAGCTGCCCACCCAGCTACTCTCTCCCTCCCTCTCAACAGTTCAGAGGGAGGAAATACCACTTCCCAACCCAGCCCCTTCTTCCCAGGCTCATCTCATACACAAACAGACATCAAATACACATTGCAAAACACTCAAGTTTTTTTGTCTTGGTACCTAATTACACAAAACTCATCCTGATATAACAATGAAATTAGCATTTGTTGCACAGCATGCTCTGCAGGATGTGCCCCAAGTATGTAAAGGTGGAGCCTGCAACTGAGCTGATGGTGGGCTTTTCCAGGTTCTCTGAGCTCTACCAGGAGAACCTGCTCGTCCAGAGAAGCTGTGGTCTTGGTTTGTTGTGTTGCTGGAAAAGCCTGGTAGACCACACATGTCCATGGAAATATCACTGCAGTCTTTTTTTCCATCTCCTTTCCTCTCCCTTCAGGGCATGCTACTTGAATGGGTTTTCCTTCAAATTTCTGCCCATTTTCCTCCTCTCAACACCTTCTTACCAAGAGAAAGTGAGCAGATTTAAGTGTCTCTGCTACTGGCAGTTGACATAATTACCTTCTACCATCTCATTGGTAGACAGATGCCCTTTTAAGGATGTTGATGAAAAGGATGAGAAACATAAAATTGATCCATAGGCTTGTGACAACTTCTTACTGCTGGGATAACAGTTCCAAAAACATGTTGGGTGCTTCTCAAACTCAGAAAAAGATTTAATGCTTATCCAGAAGAGTATGCAAACCGTATCATTAGAGCAACAACAGCCTAGAGAATTAAAAGCATAGAAGAGCTTCCTAATCCATACATCTCTTCACATGGAGAGAGATTTCCAGGTAAGTGAAAATATCTGCAGGAGTGAAACCTTATTCAGTGTCCCAAAAATGCAAAAGACAAAGATAAATGCTCGCTGCTGTTGTTGTGCTGTACTTTCACAGCTATTCACTCAATACATTTCCTGTCTGTCACACTGGAGGTGCTGATGGCACAACCAGCCACACCTGGAAAGGGAGACCTGAACTGCTTTAAAATGTCACTGACTTGATAGGATGTGTGGTGTTCACAGCAAACTTAGTCCAGGAAATTTTCATGATAATTTTTTATAATATGGGGATAATTTGTGATTAGAAAAAGCATCCAGTTAGAATCCTTTAAATGGTGTGGTATAAATCCTATTAATAAGTTCATATTAAAGTAAAGAACTCATTTTACAACTGATTGCTTTTTAAAATGTCCTTTGCATCTAATGTATATTTCTTTTTATAAGAATAGCTTCTGCAAAAAATGCATTTTCCAATTTGAAAATAAACAGAGTAAAGATATTCATATCTTGCTTCACTTTGCTGGGAGACAGAACAATTTAAGTGAAGGAACAGCATGACACAGAATAATAAGCAGCACACATTCATCTTTTCTAGAATTGAAATTGTAGCCCACTACAATTACCAAAAGATAACTTTTGGAATAACTATATAAAATTCTACATGCATTTTCTTGAGATTAAAAAAGAAGGCCTTGCAGTTTGGGGAGGAGGAAGAAGCTTTTAAAATATTTTCTTATTTATTCTGTTGTTTAATTCAACAATACCATAAATGTTAAACTGGCCTTTTTCAAATGTGTTCCAAGATATGCCCCTGAATAGGTGATGTGGGAAAAAAGAGAAAATTTCAAGCAGAGCTGTCATTTCTTTCGAGTCAATATTTGATATTTGAATAGATACTAATTAGTTTTAACCTGTGTAAAAGGTCTCTTGCCCTATTAACTGTTTTATTTAATTCTGCTGACTAAAGCTGGGGAGCTTTTTATTTATATTTTGGTAAGATTACATTGTGAAATGCAAGTTAAAAATTCGTTGATGTTTGAAGCTTTCTTTAATATATTGTAAAAACCCAAGGACTGGTTGTGTGTATATGCCTGAGGGGGTGAATAGATGTATTTTTGCATTCATGTATGTTTGACTGTTTTATGTTTTACTTATCACCAGTAGTAAAAGGTTTAGGAACTTTGCTGCTGATAAGGGGCAGTTCTCAGTGTCAAGTGGAGAGATATTAATGTGCTTTCTGAAAAAGTTATATATTTTATTCATGGAAGTGTCATGGAATCGAAGGAAATATTGTTCCATGGTACTTGGTGTGGGTCATTTCAAGAAGAGAGTTAACTAGAGAGTAATGGTTTAAGTAATTTTTTTACTTCCTTTGAGTCTTTTGATTTTGTCATAGTTTTACAGAACTGTTTTTTCACAAACATCCATGCAATTTTTCTTTCACTACATGCAGTGCTTTATTAAAGGAACACAACAAACATTGAGAAAAAATATATATCCTTGTATTTCATAGAAGACTGTCAGACTTTAGTACAGCAAATTATTTACTTTCCTTGTGCTGTACTTTCACAGCTGTATACATATTAGTATACATATTAGATATTTAGTACATCTCATATTTTATATCTTTAGGATAACCAGAAACAATTAGGGAAACTATTCGTCCTCAGCACTTCATTTTCTATCTTCTCTCTTTTTATATGTGAGGGAGAAAATACAGAAGGTTACAAGCTCTTCAGGAATGGAACTATTGATTTATCAATAAGTGATATTAATCTCATCTAGACAACGTAGCTTTTTGCATATAGATTTCTTGCAGGGATAGGGGGCCAAGTGTCTGTGCAATCTCAATCCTTGATTTCCAGGTAACAGCACTACAAGAGAGGAGAGAAGCACAGACCCTTCAGTGCCTAAGCAACGATACATCAGTATGAGAGAAGCAGATGTGAACTTTATGTGACAACAACTGAAACACCTGTCAGGATGAGATACTGGGCTGCCAGTAACTATCAACCACAGTTTCAGAGGCAAATTGTCATATTAGGGCAGACTAGCTGGAACAAGCTGGAAAAATACAGTACTTCAGTTGCTTGTATAGCTAGCTGGAAAACAAATTATTATGTGTGCAGTAATGGCAGCTTAGGCCATTTGTCAGGTGAAATCATTGCATGCAGCTGGAACAACACTCAGCTGAGTTCTTTTGTTTTGTTAGCATGATGAAGATGCCAGTGCAACGCTCCCTCTGTAATTTCTCTCTACACAGAGTTAAAAGTGCAGCAGATCAGTCACAGAACTGCTGGCCCCAAAGAATTGTCCAGCATGGATTCATTTGGCTAACTTTTCTAGTCACAACATCTCTTCTGCTCTGCCAAAACACTCTCACTTTCTTCCCCCACAGAAATCTTTCCCTTTGGATTTCTTTCTCTCAGAGATGATGTTTACAACCTCATTGGGAGATCTTGCAGTCACCACATCCTGTCTCATTTAAATGCTCTTTAAAGGAGTGCTGTCCTCTCGAGGACATTAAGACACCTGTAGTTACTGGAAAAAATTTGGAGTAACCGAATTTTTTGTTCTAGGCACTGCAAAAGTCTCTGTCAAATGTCATACCCATGATCTCACAGGACTTGGATCTGGTACTTTGGATCTGTGATCCTTATTTCATGTAGCAGCAGCTTTACCCATGTGCAAGAGGCATTTTCCTT
>WBNQ01040168.1:11324-33672 GCA_013401375.1 Spizella passerina | reverse complement strand
TGCATAACAATATATCTGCCTAACAAGACATCTGGCCAAACCCTTAAATATGTTAAATATGGATTAAACCCCTACCAAAGCCCCTGCTCTCCCACTGAAAGCAGGTATCTAGCACAAGTAGGTCACAAATTGCTTTCCCCAGTCACCCCAGCCAGGTGAGCTGGATGGAGTGGAACAGATCAAGATGTTTTCAATCACTGCAGTTGTGAAAGAGAAAAAGAACAAAACAAATAAGCCTTGGCAATACTGCACAGATTCTGTTTGCAGTCCTGAAGAGATGAAGGCATGACCTAAATTCAGAGTTGTTTTTCCAAAGAAAAGCACTCTGTTAATATAAGGACATTTGTTTCTGATGCAAAAATACACTTTTCAGTCCCAGGTGGTTTAGGATACTGGCTGGAGGTGGTTTTGCAAACAAATGAAAGAAACCTGCCACCCAGGCACACTCCTGAGAGAAAAGAGACTGAAATCAGCAGCCACCACTGCCAGCAGCAGAGGAGCAGGAGCCTTAGGATGTGCACTGTGACACACCAAACCCAGCTCTGAGCTTGCACACAGCTGCTCTGCTGGGTGATCCCAAAGCAGTTGCAGGCTACAGCTGAGTAACCCTTCCAAATTCCCTGCCAGCCAATTCCAGCTTTCAGGAAAGGCTGCAAGTTCCCCTGGCTTGCCTCAAGCACATGGCAGGACAGAAACTCTCATTAAATCTCACCCAGGACAGAGCTTATCACATCTCCTTACACTTTGTAAGGAGTGGGGAGTTTAAATGCTAACCAAAGACATGAAGATGGATTTTCCTCATCTTTTTGCCTGTTATTTTTGCAGCATGAACAAAGTTCATCCACATGAAACTTGTCACCAGTGTGGCAAGAACATCTCATTCCCTTTATATTAAATATATATAAAGAAAACATTTTACCTGGAAAATTACAGGTTTGTGCAACTCAAATACATTTTTAGCATTGAAGATGCATCAGGAATTTTAGTAGTATCAACATTCCACTGCTCTTGGAAGTGCAGGAGACAGAATTGTACAGCTGGTATCACACCAGAGAGGCCACTGGTATTCCAGAGCACTGATGTCTCCCTTGTGGCACAGAGCCTGCCCTGCCAGCACATCTGACTCAGTGCCAGCACACAGCATAAAACAGCAGCTCCCAGTGTGTAATCCTCAGCATTAAGACTATTCCACAGCAACAGGGATATGGCAAAAAATAATTGCACTTCTAGAAATTCTCTCCTCCCAAGCCCTCTGAGACTGCAATCTCATGAATCACATGCTGCATTTGTGACAAATGCTACCAGGAAAGCTGGGTAAAAGAACAGAGGCCAAGATTATGAGTAATTCTAAATGAGTTTTCTTTGAATTTCAGTGAATAATTAAACTCTGAAGTAAATTCCTCAGCTATCTGTAATTTATTACATGTTTAAAATAAACCAACCAACCCACTCCAAAATCCAAAAGCTCCACCTTACAGCGGTATTGGTTACAGAACAAACTTCATTTATTACCACAGAGCAGGAGATCTAGAGCACCACAGCAAAAGCCTCTTCCAATTACTCTCACATCTTTTTTAAAAAGAAAACAAAGAGCATCCAAAGCCATGAAGCAAGTGCCAATCTACCCCCATTTCTGCTCATACAGTCAAACTACTTTAATTTTACCTTCACATTGGAGACAAAGGCTCCAATGGAGCAGTCTTGAGTTTCAAGGCTTCTTATTTCTCAACCATGTTTGATTCAACCATCTGATAATTCTGAGCCCAGGAGCTACAAGTCTGTTTGACACTGGTTTGGGAGCTGAGTCCCAGTTAGAAACTCAGCTTTGAAGATTATTCAAAAGGACAAATTCTGAGAGGGATGGGACAATAAACCACAACAATGGATCTGTTCCACCCAGCAAGTTCCCATGCCCAGCAGGCTGCTCAGAGGCAGTGGCTGTAGGTGTCAGGTGTGCTGTGTGTCCCACACAATCATGGATGGGGCAACTGAGAGGTGTTTTGAAAACTTTTATTCTATTTTCAGTCTCATGTGAAGGGTGAGACAATACAGATGTTATAATTCATGCCAGCACAATCAGAAGCTAATTGTGATGCACTGTAAGTGTTTCTTGGCCTATCAGCTTTAGCCACACCATGCTGTAAATGCTTTAAAGCAAATAATCTAAAATCACCTCATGGGCACTCAGGGCTGGGGAAAACCTTGTGCTCTTCTTTCACAGAGGCCAACAGGCAAACCCTTGGGACACAGCAATGCAGATATTGGGCTGCTGCTTTGGTCAACACAGAGATTTATTTCTCCCTGGGGTAACCACTCACCATATCAGGAAGACAAATCAGTCTTAACATTTTGCTCCAAAAAAAAAAGTCAATCTATTATTACCCTAAATTCCTGAAAAATTAAAAGATGCCATAATTAAGTGAGCCATGAGGACACAAGATAAATCAGCAGCAGAGCACAAATCAGCATCCATGAGCTCTGATGTTTTTTTGCTCTTCCTGTAGTGCACAGTTACAGGAGTGAAACCCTGGAGGGGAATACTGGTACCATGGGACACACTGAGACCAGAGGGGAAAACAACAGGAATGGACTCTGTGCAATGCAACCAAGCCTCCCTTTCCCACATTAAAAATAATAATCAGAAAATATGCCCATTTTCTTCTTCTCTCCCCAGTTAAGGATACAGTCACAATTTTAAAAAATAATCTAAAACAATTTGGTTTCTCAATATGATCCTGTTAATTTTGGAGCATTTCTACTTTGCTTTTACAAGTTTCTCACTCTAAACATCAGAACAAGAAATGTTCTTTTGTTAAGAAATCAAAGCAAAGACTCTTGCNATTGAAAAAAAAAAACAACCCAAACCAACCATCCCCAGAGCTTTAGTTTTGTCTATTTCTATTTATTTCTTATATATTGTAGTATTGAACACCAAGAGGCTCCACTGACACCTCAAGTTACTCACACACGTTGGTAAGACCAAGATCAAAACTGGTTTATTTTGCTCCAGTTGCTTCACCCTCACTGCTCCTCCCAACACATTCCAATCCAGTTGTCTCCTCTGCACAGCAAAATCCTCAATTCAAAGGAGACTTGCAACAGCATTTTCTTGAGGCAATTCAGGAGGCAGCTACAGCATAATGCAGCCTATTTAAGGAGACTTTGCTGAAGTCTAATTTAATAATTTAGGAGATTTAAGAGCAGCACATGTTTAAAAAAAGCCCATGTTGCCTAGGCAGTGTGTGCTTTTAGCTGCTGCCCCTGATACACCAGACCAGGCTTGATATTGCAAGAACAAAGGTTTCCATCTTTTGAGAACATTTATCAGCAGATAATGAGAAATTAGAATGCCAATTCACTCAAACATCAGCCACTGAAGTTTAGCCTTCATACAGTATAAAAAAGGTACTTGCACAGTAAAATTGTTAGCTTGGAATATTGAAATAAAAAGCATTGCTAAGTAAAAAAAGAAAAAAGTTGGAAATTGTACTGGGCTGAAGTTTGAAGATTCGTTGTTTTGGATGCTCACCAGCAGCTCTTGCATTTTGCAGAATCCACTGAGAGAGGCAGGATGACAATTCAGAGGGCACAGTCCCCTTGGGAAGAGGGACAGGGCTGGAAACCCTGCTCTGTGTGGCTGCTGAGAAATCCTGCAGGGACACCTGAACTCCTTTCTTGTGCTTCAACTTTTCAAAAGTGGCATTTTAATCTGTGCCAAGGGAGAGCAGAAAGAGAAGCAGCCCAACCCCACTATCCCACACCCCCATACTACAACAAAAATGGACCTGGCACTTGGTGCACAAACACCTGGGGACATCCTTGGCAGTGAGCAGAGCCCAGACTGGCATTTCATTTATGCTGCAGAAACCCCAATCTTATTTCACTTGCCAACAAAACACCCTTCCAACACACCTCCTAGTACTCCCACACCAAGATCTCTCTGTAAAGAGAACATAAATCATTCCCCAGAACTTCAACAGGATTCTATCCTGATTTTTTTAATATTTTGCAACATTAATATATCTTGAGTCTCTATGACTGAGAGTAGCTCATTCTCTCACACCACAGCCAATTCTTCCCCTCCTGTGTTTATCATGCCATTATTAAATGCATGGCAATGACCTTGTCTCTGAGCAAATTTATCCCATTTGCTCCACACAAACACCTACTCCTCAAACTGTTGGAGGAGCTGTGTTTGAGAGGCTGAGCACAACACACTTGGGTGGTTCAATCTCTTTTTAAAAACTATCAACTTGCTTTTTAAAAACTATCAACTCCCCACGTGTCAGATGGCAAGTTTAATTTAGTAGGCTAGGAAATTACTCAGAGTTGGAAAATCACTGCAGTATGGTTTAGATCTAACTCAGCAAGTCCATCCTACATGCAGGGCTGTCACTGCTTTGCACTTCCCTCCTTGGTCAGCTCTCACCAGCAGCTGTCTACAGCAAGAATTAGAGTTTATGTGACCTTTTAATTTTCTTATTTCTTCCCAGCAACCAATTAGAATGTTTTCTCCATTACTGAGGATTTGCTACATGATCATCAACACAATCAGCTGAACAGCAGTTAGGAGAATAAATACAGCCTAGACCTCCAGAATCACAATAAAGAGGCAAACAGAAGCTTTTTCATGTTCTCAGAAGCTTTTTCATGTTCTGCTTTGCTACACTGAGGGCAGTGTCTCTGTGCCAGTCAATTAATGCTGCTATCACTATGGATTTGTTTGTGGGCAATGCAGGCAAGTGTCTGACACTTCTGGCAAAAGACAGAGGCCATTAGAAGGCAACAAGAAGTACAACAACAACAAAAAACCTGTATGGAGGGAAAATAAACAAAAATAAACAGCTCACAACATGTATGATGCTCCCAAGAGACCCTGCAGGCTCAGTGACAGGGGATCCACATTAAACTGAAATACACCACAAACACAACAAGTTGTCAATGCAAATACAAGTGAAAACTCATGCCATGGGATTTTGAGCACTCAGCTTTAAATGCAGTTAGGAGGACCTGAAAAATGTAAACACACCTTTTTAAATTTTCAACCATCTCACACAAGAAAGAGAGAAACAGAGCTTAGAAAGCAATTCCTCAGGGAGACACGTTTTGCTGTGGCATCAGACACCTTTCCAAAGAACATCAGAGACTATTTATAGATGCTGTCAATGTTCTCCTGCTCATCAAAGGAAAATGGTTTTTCTGTGCAATCCCACTGCAAGAAACACTCAAAAATGCAAGGTTGGGATGCAATAATCCACATGCACAACCATCCTAAAGATCTGGGAATGAAAAATCTCCATACAAAAATGTAGAGCACTCTGGCTCTGACCCAGCAAAGCATTTCAGCATTCAACTGCTTTCCCTTCCACTTCAGTGGGCAGTTTGCATATCTAGAGCTAGCTCATGTCACAGGGCTTTGCTGGCTGGTGATGAAATAGATCAAAAATGCCCAAGAGCCCACCCATAGTTCAGCTTCACCTTGCAAAACACAGACCCTCCTTGACCATCCCCTTACACAAAACAAAAACAGCAACAGGACACTGACTGGAGCCAAAGCTTGTCAGTCTGACACAGATTTTCCAGCTGCAAATGATTTCTTTTTATTGAGGAGAGGGCACATACTGACCCAAGGAAGATGAAAAGGATGGATTAGACAGGCAGCAGCCTCTCCAGCACTGCATCCCTTGGATCTCAGTGCCTGGGGACAATTCACTCCTGAATCTGACCACAGTGACACCTGAGAGAGGACACAGGGTGTGTGACCTGTGCCAGGGACAGAGGATGCTCTGAGGGAAGGGAGCCTTTCACTCATGGCCCCTTGCTCAGCTCTCACCACTGCCTGCCTAGTGCTCATTCCTCATGCAGGGGGGGTAGAGCTGAACTGGTGCTGGTTCATATCTGGGGAGGTTTATTTTGCTTCATTTTTAGTAACAGCTTATGCAAAATGTTCCATAACAAACTCTTCTTCCACTACCTGCTGGCAGCTATCTGTGAGCACACAGGCAGGGCATGGTGCATTAATGTGGGGATCCATTCATCTCCCCCAGCATGAAGTGAAATACTCCCAAACACTCACACAGAGGGTGCTGGCTTCTGGGGCTTTGCAGCACTTTCACTGCTCTTGCTGTATTAAAGTTTAATTAATTTTTAACTTAGATATTTACATAGAACATAAAGTGTTCAGAAGGACAACTGTCAACCAGCCAAGACCTCTTTGGCAGGAATTTGGGATCATATTTTACTCTTCTGGTGATGGCAGCTCTGGCACAGACCTGCTTCATCTCTGTAAAATTCTGTCTATAGATGTTTGATCCCTTTGGGGAGACTGCCAAAGCACCAAGATTAATTAGCAACTTACCTAAAATACGCTCTCTATCAGATAGATCTTAAAGGGTTCCTTGACACAGACAGCTTTATAAAAACACATTCTGAAATACTAATGAATCTGTATGACATAAGATGACATTTTGAACTCTGTCTCAGTGCCCATTCTCATTTCCACACTAAGTAAAATTACTTTTATTAGTTTCATGACAGTACAGTATTTACATCAGCTCTGCAGAGTTCCAGCCAAATCACAGAAAATAAACTCACTTGATGGACAAATACATCCTCATTATGCTTCCAGCTACTGCAACATCCTCAATCAATATAGCTTTGAATGTAAATAAGAAGGCAGGAATGTATTCAAATGGATGTGTGACCACAGTGCAAAAGTAATTGCAGAGGCTCTCAGCAATTGTGTTGATGTGTGCTCTCCCAGTGCCTTTCCCAAAGGAAAAGAACAAGGGATGGATATGAAACCATTTCTGTAAACCCATGGAAAAAGTTTCACACCAGAAGATGCTTTAAGTGTCTGCCACGAGCAAGATGGAGACAGCCCCTACTCCTGGCAGCAGTAATTCTCATTTATTAGTGCTCATTTCCAAACTGCTTCTGACACTGCTGGCCAGCAAGCTGGAGCTCTGAGGGAAAAGCACAGCTGTGCCAGGCCAGGCTTCCAGAGAGGCTGTGCTCCAGCTGGGAGCTGGGAGTGCCCTGGCCTGCAGCACCAGCAGCACAGCTGGGGACTGCAGTGCAGGGAGCCACACTTCTCCCTCTTCACCTGATCCTCACACTCACAGAGAACTCTTAGGGTACAAACATTAGTTCATGGACTCATCCAGTCCACATAAATGGGGATGCTGCAGTGAGAACCTCACCACAATTACAAGTGCAGCACTGAGGGGTTTGTGCTGCAGCAGCCCAGGACTGCACAATTACAGAATTAAACGTGACTGTAGCTCTGCTCATCAGACCAATACAGCTAAAAATAAACCAGGAAGACATTCCTCACCTAAGGCTCAGGAGGGTTCTGGTATGTAGCTGAGTCATGCAATAATCATAAATTAAACACATCTTGATCCCTGCTTTATGCTCCATCAGCACAAACTGAAAAACCAGGCTTTTGTGCATATTGAGAGAGCAACACTACACCCACTGAAACAGGCACAAGGAAATCTGAAGGTCAAGCTCTCCTGGAAAGCAACTGCAGCAGTAAGAATGAATTGTCCTAAGAGAGGAGGAAGTGAGGACTAGCTCACACACAGAATTTGAGAGAGTGTGTTTAGTGCTTGTGGAGGACATCAGGCTGGCAGGAACATCCCTCATCCATGGAACAGCACAATCCCCACCATGCTGTCAGCACCACACACCTTCTGCTGGCTAATTGCCCTGCCAGGGAGATTTCTGTGCCAGACACTGACCACAATCCCCTGGCACCAGGACAACTCAAAGGGACAATGCAAGCTCCAGTGTCATCTTCCCATTGCAGTTATCCCTGGGTCTCTCTCCCCAGCTGCCATTTGAGCACTCAGAGCAGCAGTGTGTGCCTGGTCACTGCCCCCCAGGAATGGCAGCTGCCCCTCACTCTGCTGTAGCACCTTGTGTGTGAGGGCAAGCTCTCACACCTGCCTGGATGTACCCAAACATTGTCATGTGCCACTGGCCCCATTCTCTGCCACTGAAGACATTTCTGCAAGGACAAGGTCACAGTGTGACTGATTCTTAGGACCTCAGTCTGCAGAACTGCATTCAACAACTTAGATCAGACTGCACTACAAAGCCATTCTTTACCTCTTTCTTCCTTTTTTTACTTTAACTTGTAGCACTTCTCCCACTCTAAAGGTCCTCTTGAAAAGCTTCACAGCTGCTGCTTGCAATCAAGTGATTTTGTATAGTTTCTAGTCACTTCTTTCTACAACAGAGAGCACTGCAAGGACACATGGCAGGGATGAGGCAGGCCATATTCAGAGAAGAAAGTGCAGTTTTAAGTTTTATGTTGGTTTAATATACATATGGGAGGGCAAGGATCAACAAAAGTTTGTGAAAGGCATCCCAACTGCTACTGTAGAAAAAAACAAAAAGCCCACAAACACAACAAAACAAAAAAACCAACCCAAATCATCACAAACCCCACCAGATTTCTCAGCTCAATAAATAAGTGACAACCAAACACTATTTCTTTAAAGCCTGAAGCATTTTAACTTTCACATAGCATGTTTGGGACTTAAAACTTCCTACATGAAGAAAGGCAGAGTTTGAAAACAGGCCAGCCAATATCACTGAGCATTCAGAGAGCAGCTGCCACAGGCACAGTGCATCTGAGCTAGCAGAGCAGAGTCCCAGGGTCCTGCAGCCAGGGTGAGCAATGGGTGAGAAGTCCAGCTGAGAAGCATGAACTGCCTGGAACAAGGTGGTTTTGCAGACCCACTGTCACACACATCTTGTATCTTTCTGATGTAGAGGTTTAAACAGGTAATGAATTAATTCAGGGTGGGTGACAACCCCCCTTCTCTGGTTAAAACATCCCTTGCCTTTGTTTCCCCACTCACAAATAACACAAATCTCTCCATCTCTTCCCTTTTCCAGGGAAACTGCTGCATTTCTGTCTCCTGCAGGCATCTGTGCCCCAGTAGTAACATCAGAGCAGCAGAACTTGGCCACAGGTACAAGCTTCAGTCCCAGTAACACCACTGCAAATTCACCTTTCCAGTTTAAAACTTGTTACACAGGTTGAGCTTACTGCTGAGAAAACCAACCCAATCACTGTGAGCCACACTCAAAACTGCCTTGAGAGCTCTCACCCCCCCCAAAGTGTTGTTTTATCTCACAAAAAACTTCAACATGGAGCTGAACAACCTCACTGCTACTCTGGGCATGTAGGAACAGTGTCAGAGGAAAAGAGCTGACAATGTCAGTCACAGAAGCTGAAGTTTTAAAGCTTCCTTTCCTTTTGGTAAACTCTGCATTAAGATGCAACCTTGGAATATCTCCAAAGCACTCTACAGCAAATACCCAGGCCAAAGGAAAGTAGCTCCCAGAAACACATGGAAATCCCATCCAACAGCTACTACAAACACCTCTGCTTGTAAAGACACAGCACTGCCACTGAGGGTTTGCTGCTCTCTAGGTTTTAGAGGTGACCAGCTGAGGGGCACAGGATGCACAGAAAGGCTGCAGCAGTGCAGGACCCAGTTGCCTGGGTCATCAACTACAGCCAATAGTTCACATTTGTATGAGATTGTTCTCTCCTTTACAATATTCTTGTACTGACTTCACAGAAGCTATAATTTCATGTTAATGAGCCCTGCCTCTGATGAAATACATCACAGCTTTCACCCAGACACTCCTGCCCCTGAACAGACTGTCCCTCTGCTCTAAGTGAACTGACTGAAGTTAACTCTAACATGGCAAAAGGGGGAGAAGAATTGTGTGTGCAAGGGCAAGGGAAGTTCAGCCCATCACCCTCATGTCCCATTTTGTGATGTAAATGCAGGAACACCTGGGCAGCAGGCACAGAGGTACCCAGGACAAATGGCTGGGGCTGGAGAGGCCAGGCTGCTCCTCTCCAAGCTGAGCAGCATCTGAATGGTTCTTGCATTTCCCACAGATCTTCTCTGCTGCCTGTGCCCAGAAACTGAGTTTTGACACAGGAACAACAGGGCACACACAGTCCAGGTTTGCTGTTTCTTAACCAGACCCCATTCTTGCTGCACACAACATTCTGCAAACCACCTCAGCCAGGCTGGTCCAGGGGAATCTCTTAATGACCAAGTTTAACTTTACACTAGAGGCCCCAGCAAGAGCAGAGCTTCTCAAGGTAAGAGCTGGGCATGCAGGCCAGTAGCCACAAGATCTTACTCAGAGGCTCTAAAAATAGGGATCAGTCTAGCTGAGAGGAGCTGTGGAACAGATCCCCTGCCTCCATGCTGCTCTCACACACTTCCAGGTATAAAGGATGGGGAGGCAGGAGCAGCCCCCTCACATCCTCTTCACAAATCATTTTCATTTTGTTTACAACCACCTTAAAGCTCAAGCTGAAGGTGCATCTCCTTCTCCCCAGGCTGGCTGGGACAGTGGCCAGCAGTTCTGCTGGCCCAGAGCCCCAGGGTTTGTTATCAGGCCAACACAAAACACCTGCCCAGAGCTGAGCCTCCACCTTCTGCGCAGAGCATGGCCCTTCCCACCTGCTGCGGCCCTGGGACACCCTGCTGAAGCTGCAGAGCCAGGAAATCAGAATCCCTGTGGGATCAGCTGTCCATTCAGATGCAGCAGCCAGACCCAGAACAATCACCACTAACAAGAGGAGTGTCAGAACAGGAATTAAGCCTCCAGTACCTGGGACTATGCTAGTTTAATGATTAGCAGCCAGTATTCAGGGCTAAAAGTGGAAGATCACCCTACCTGCCTCTCAGTCATCAGGGCTGGCCAAATACTCTAAATTTGAGAGTATTGAGAGCTTTGGTGTTTTCAGGACTCTTTAGTTAGTACAGCCCTTTTGGAAGCTGAGTCCTTCCACCTCATTTTCCCTGAGGCTGCCAGGGAGAATTTATCCCCCTTCTTTACCCACATCACTTTGCCATTTGTACCCACCTAGCTTGACTTCTACCCTACCCACTAGGATACCACAAAACATATTTGCATTGAGAATCAGTGGGAAAATTTAACTGAAGACCTGACAAACTGGACATTTGATGCTGGGAAGGCAAAATTCCTGAAAAGGAAGCACTGTGTAAAAAATGTAAAGCTGCAGGTCCAAGCTGCACGGGCTTTCCTGCTCACTCTCCATGTGCCTTTCTTTGAACAGCAGTATATCCATGCTCTGTGCCCAGCTCCCACACACTCCACATGTCCTCCCCTACTCCTCCCACCCACAGGCAAACAGGCTCTGCAAACAAAGCTCAAGCAGCTTGGTGGAAGCCCTGGAAGAAGGAGAATGCTGTTCCCTGTGGAGAGACAAAGATAATGGAAGCTGCACATAATGGAGCTGACTGCTTGGGATGCTTTCTGGTCTCTTGAGGATGGGATCAAGTATGTGCCTTACAATTAATTTGTTGTTTGTGTAACACATCCTTATTACCATCCACTGAAATTATTAATAGCTCAATTCACTCTTTTTTTTTTTTTTTAAACCAAAGGCATTCCTGTTGGGTAAAAGAGTCTGAACTGTAATTTACACTGACAATGTAAAGCAGCCCTACTGTGAACACATACCTACCCCTTCACATTCCCTCCAATGATCAGAAACAATAAACCAGCTATTTCTGACACAGGGAGATCAATCTAGGATGCACTTCTGCAGGGGACAGACACAGGGTACAGCTGGGGGTGGGAAAGTTTGAGACAGTGCTACTGGCCCAGAGGGGTTTTGGTTATTAACAGTGTGAAAGCCCCCCCAGTGCAGGGAAAATCCAGACAGGGCTCATTCCCTGCTCCAGAACACTGAGCTGTGCACTCACCCTGCAATGTTTTATTGATAAGGCTCCACTAATTTTGTATTACTCAGGCACAGGCAACCAACCATCAAAAACCAGATCTGTGGTACAGGTGGTTTTCAGCTAAATACAAATACAGCAGCACACAGACTTTACAATGCAGGACAGCCAGCAAGGCACAGAACAGGCTCAAGAACCTGACCTTGAGGTAGCATGAGGAGGCAGGAACCACAGCATACTCCATTAATACTGAGGAACATCTTACCAAGGAGGTAATCAAGGAATAAGAACTGCAGTCACAATCAGCCTCAGCCCTGAGAGCTGCAGGCAGTTTTTAAAGGAGCTGCTACCAAAGAACCCCCATGATTGTGGATATCTTGTGTGGCACTTCCACAGCTTCACACCCCTGAAGCAGCAAGGCAGTGTTTGCAAAAGCTCTGCCCCCCTGAAAGCCACTTCCAAAAGTGGGCAGCCCTAAAAGCACATTATAAACATATTAAAAATCATCTGAGCTGCCATGTTGAAGTTATTTCTCTGATTGACTGCTATACAGCTTAGTTTGTTTACTTTCATTCTTACCTGCTGATGTTGCCTGGCTGCTGCTGTGATAAACTCAACCAGAGTATCTACTAATGGCTTACACATGATCTGTAACAAAGAAAGACACAGTCTCTCATTAGTGGTTTGCTGACAGGTTTGTTTTTCAAGCAAAGCAGTCTATATTTTACACAGCCTCCTGAGTAAGAAGAAGATGACACAAGAAAGAGAAATGCCCAGAAATCAGCATCAGTTTATTTGAAAATTAACAGCTTTTTTCACACCAGCTCTGAGTGAAATCTTGATCACAACAAAAAGCAGCAGCAAAACTCTTCACCTCTT
This sequence comes from Spizella passerina, assembly GCA_013401375.1. NCBI lineage: Eukaryota > Metazoa > Chordata > Aves > Passeriformes > Passerellidae > Spizella > Spizella passerina. The sequence continues at coordinate 21,037 of WBNQ01040168.1, read as the reverse complement.
TTCACCTGGAAAAATCAGGCAAGCATTTTTCACTCTCTGTGCTCCGCTAAGTGAAAACTAAAGTCTGCATCTGGCTGACACTTTCTGTAGTGTCTGTTCACATTGAGCACAGCCCCAGTCCCAGGCAAAGAAGAACATGTTGAGCTGTAGCCAGGTGTGGGCTGGTCTCTTCTCCCAGGGAACAAATAACAGGAGGAAAGGAAAGGACCTAAAGTTGCACATGGGGAGGTTTACATGAGGTATAAGGAACAATCTCTTCACTGAAAGGGTTGTCAGGCACTGGCACAGGCTTCTCAGGGAAATGGTTGAGTCACCATCCCTGGAGGTATTTAGGAAGACATGTGGATGTGGTGATTTTAAAAGATAATTCTACAAGGAACAGTTATTTGGAATCTAGAGGTTTTAGAAATCTGAAGATGGGATCTTAAGCTTGCTGTCCATGTGGGCAACACCCAGCCCTGCTCTCCCTCCATTTCTCAAACTCAGGTACAAGGCATGGTGGGCTGGTGCCCTAAGAAACCTATGAGCAGAACTGTCTCCTGGATGGAGTCCTCAGCCTGAAAGCATCCTGCCCCAGCTACATCTCCTCCCACCCTCACATCAGACATCAATTCTCCAAGGTTTGGAGAAAGGGCTTCTGGCAGCTGTCTCCAGCTAAAAATCCCTGAAGGGTCACCACACTCTGAAGATTTGTATGACATTCAGGCCCATGGCCTGTTCCTTAAAAACTGGCTGTCCTCATAGAGGAGACCAGCCCCAGGCTTGGGTCAAGCTTGCAGGAAATACATCAAACATTTCAGACACTTGCACTGTCTGAATATCAGGCTTGAAGATTGGATTCCAATTAGACTTCACAGTCCTCAGCCTTCCTGGAAGAAAACTGAGAAACTGAGCATGCAGTGGGAGCAGAGCTGGAGAGGAGTTACATTGGTTGCTCAAACAAGGTGACCTGTTTTGCCTTTGTCCAAAGCTTGCTCATCCATGTTTTCTTGAATACTGGAAAAATTTAAAGCTTCTTAGGCTATGTTTTAAAGAGCAGCCTGCTGTTCACCTGCTTTCTGTATGGAGTATCCCAGTCCAAACCATAAATAAGATCCTGGCCTCCTGCAGTGTTGTTATAAAAACTGAGTCTGAGTTTAAGAGTCTGAGCAGGTGAAAACCCAAGGAAACCTCACAGCAATTTCTAAAGTCTGCAATACAACAGAGAAGTTTCTCTCCCCACTTTGACTGGAATTATAATCATACTTTGGAGCCAGCAGAAGACAACAGAGCCATCAGCACTTACTGGGAAGCGTTTGAAGAGATCATGGAACATGGAGCATGTGAGGGGACTGTTCCTTTTGCTGAGGAACTGGGTCAGTGCCTGCTGATAGACAGCAGCCACCTTCTTCACATTCAAACAGCCTGGGTTCAAAAGCTGGAGGGAAGAAAACAAAATAAAAGCATTTCCAGTGAAACACAAGAATGAATCACTAACAATAAATCAATTTTCATCAGTTCTAAGAGGTTTTCCCAACAACTAGTTATGCTTGAGGTATGACACAGAACCATGAATAAACAGCCAGGTGGGCCCCAAATATGCTCTCTCATATGACTTTGTCACTGAAGGGCAGCACAGCTTCCTAGCAGGACTACACACACTCCATGCAGTGTGGGGGCTGTGCTCTAGGTTTGTGGTTGGCATGTGTAGTACACAAGGCTCACAGAGCACTGCAAGCCCATCCTGCAGTAGCTGGGCTGTGCACATGGTGTTTGTTCTCAGCTGAAGAGCTACTTGTGCCTGTAGATTTCAGTGTATGTACATATCTGTATCTACACACACACAGCACCTATGTCCAGGACTCTAACGTACTCAGCAGACAAGCCCTAGCACTGATCAGGGATCCAGCAATCCCAAAATTGTGTCCATGCTCCAATATCCCCCTCTGGTGGGGAACAAGAATCCCAGACACACAGCAATCTGCTCAGGCTACATGGATCTAAACAAACAGGAGGCCCTGAAGAGCCAAGTGTGGAGCACTGCATCCCAACATTCCTGACTGTTCTCATACTGCCAGGGAGGTACTGCTCTTTGGGAAGAGTGAAAAATTCAGGCCCAGGAGGAAAAAGCTGTAATCTTCACAGCAGTGAACCTCTGCCCAAGGAATTTTTCCACAGCTCCATGGAAATCTAAAGCCAAGTTAATGTGGTGTCCTGTTCTCAGGTCAAACTCCCACTGCTCCTGCAGCTGAACACTAAAGGCTAAAGTGGAATAAAGAAGTTGGGTCTTGAAATATGACCTGTTTTTCTAGTGGAGTGTCTCTACTTAGCACTTATTTGACACACACATCTGGAGGGGAAAGATTTCTCCTTCCATGCATACATTTACTGAAAAAAAATTCTTCTATAGTTTTTCCATAAATTTGGCTACTGCATCCTAGTGTCTGCTCTAGTTCCACCTTCCTGCTTATTAAAAAACTCCAAATTGTGCTCACAGAGCACAGCTCACTGGAAACACACAACACCTCTGTCTCTGGTTCCCCCCTGCAAAACCTCCCTGGCCTCAACACAATGTCAGTCATCAGCAGCATGACATGAACTGAGCAGTCATTTCCCTCAAACTGGCAGCTCATGTCAGCTGCTGGCTCTGTCCCTGCCTGGCCAGGACCAGAGCTCTGCTCCCACTGGAGTAAGAGGCTTCCCTGTGAAACTGCACAAGGATGCTGTGAAGCATGCCTCACTCTAGCCTCAAAGTCAAGTATGTTGTTTTCATTCTCCCCAGATCTCCCATTTTGTTTTTCTTTCACAAAGGGCCCAGCACTGCACAGAAGCAACATGGATTAACATCCTCCACCTCTCCCTAAGCCCTGCAAACACTGGCTGTCCTTTCAGCCTCCAGCACTAATTCCATGTGTGTTAATCTCCATGAGGGAGCTCTGTTGATTTTTCTACCCCACAAGATGTCAGCAAGATGAAGGCATTATTCCTGTGCTCAATGTGAGGGGTTCAGAGGCAAGGCCAGGGTCAGCTGGTGAGACTGAGACACTGCTTGCTGAGTTTCTAGGAGGTGACTGGAGTGGGCTGCCCAATATAAAGGGTCACCTACTCTGAGACCTGTGAAATGCAGCAGAGGCAGTGGGTGAAAGGGGATCAGACTAAGGGTCTCCTAGTAATGGACACCTGCAGCATAATCAAAAGAAGTCTCCCTCCAAACAACTACCACTGAAATCAGGGCTGCTCCAAACACCCTTCACCTTAGCCCAAACCTCAGGGGAATAGGAATTTACTCTCATCCACCACTGTTCTGTATCTTCCTGCTCCTCAGCACCCACTGCAAAAAACTCAAGAGTGACTGCCAGGAGTTTAATGGAAAAACCAGCAAATCAGGGAGGAGAAAGCACAAATACACATGAGGCTTCTTTGGACATCAACCTGGATCCACTGAATCAGCAGCCCCTGTGCCTATGGGCAAGCAGGCAGGAAAGGGTGAAAGCCAGGAGGGTGAGGGCCAGGAAGGGATGGGGAACTTTCCAGTGCCATGGAAATCAGGCAGACAGGTACCTGCAAGCAGCAGGCCCAGTAACAATGAACAAGGAAGGCCCACCTGCAAAACCAGGTAATGCAGCTTCACTGACAAAAACACATCCTCAGGAGCAGCCTCATGTCTTACCTGACATGCCTGCTTTGCTTTGCTGTCATTCTGTTTCTTAGGCTCAGGGGGAGGAGCAGTTGAGGATGTGTTTCCTTTCAACACTTTGAGCAGGTACAATGAGGCACTGTAAAAGAAAGGGGAGAACACAGCAGTTACCACAGTGCCACAGTGAAGCTACCTAAGGCCAAGAGGCACAGGCAGCTTACTCTGTAGCAAAGATGGTTACAGAATTTTATAGGGACCCTTCTCTCAGTCTAACCCACTCTGGCCAGACATAAAGACAAAGAAATCTTAGGAAACTAAATAATTTTCTGTCATCACAGTCAGATATCTCCACTATCAGCCTGGTTTCCTCAAGCTCATGCTTCTGACTGGCACTGCTGGAGGAGTTCTGCACCTTGCCCAGGATTTCTGAGCCTGCACAGCTCAGCCAGGATTGCAGCATGGCCTCAGCTGCCATGTGCTGGAGAACTCAGGCTGGAGAACTCTCCATTGGGAGAGCATGCAGACCTCTGCTTGTGGAAAATGCAGTATTTACTGGGCACTGCTGGGGAGCTGTGAGGGAACCATGCAGCACACACAGCCAGCCCCATGTGGGCAGAGGTACCACGGTTCCTGCACAGCCATGGGGGAGATGTGCTGCAGAGCCAACAATGTCCAATGGCACTGGGTTGAAATGCAACATGGTACCCACTGCACACACAGCTGAGCTGAAAAATCCCAGATTGAGTATGAAAGTCCTCATGAAACTGGCTGCATGTCACTAGAGAGCAAGCTGGTAAATAGCACTCTTATCTAGACCACAGAACAGCAAGATCACTCATCTTTCTAACAAATATGTATCTGGTTTATCCTAATTTTCCTCTATTCTACAGCAAAGGAGAAAATATTGGTATGTACAGTCAGGACTAGATGGCTCTTGCCCTCATTGTGCTATCATGGAGACAGTAAACACTGCATTTAAAGAACAATCATCACAGGTTGATTAGGAAATACACTCATCCCCCACTGAAGCACACACACTGCATTACTCCCAGAGGAAGCCTCAAGAAAGCACTTCCCACCAGCAGCAGAGCTGTACCAGACCATTTCTGTGTCACAGAAGCTATAAAAGACAACCACCAAAAAACAGACATATTTGAAAATGCTTCAGACTGCCAGGACTGACTAGTCCTTATGTAAGACACAGATGCTGGTATGAAACCTTCTGCAAGTCTCTTGCTTCCCAGATCTCTTAACACACATCATCACACCTGCTCAGATGTCACAGCATCAGTGGAGAAGCTCCTTGTGAACACTCACCTGAAGTAGTAGAGAGCCACTGCAGAGTCAGTGTGCTTGCAGGCTTTCTGGACCAGTCTCTGCACTAAGGCATGCACATCCTCCTGCAGGGAGGCCACTCTCTTGCAGTACTGCTTGTTGCGGCACAGCGAGTTCCTGCACAGCGTGAAACAAACGCAAACATCACCTACAGACAGAGCTCTGGGAGCACATGGCCAGGAGCACTGAGCACTTGTCAGGGTGAGAGAGAGCAAAACCAGAACACAGTGAGTGGTAACAAACAGTGCTGGCTAGGCACTGAGCAGACAAGCCCTGCAGCACATGGCTGTGCAAGAAGGGTGAGGACTCTGAACACTTTTCATCTTCAAGCACAAATTCAGGCATCAGAGCTGACTTTCCTTCAGAGCTCCCACAAAGGGGACAGACTATCTCAAGCTTGTTGCTTCACACCTGGTTCTCAACTGGGGAGAGAGCAGCACTGAAAATGCTTTAGAGAGTGCTGAGGATGTCAAGAAGTGGTGCACAGAGGACACATGTGGCACAGCATGCATTATGTCTGTCTAGCTGGCATCATCCCTCACTTCTGGAGCTGACCAGAGAATTTGCACTCACTCTGCCTGTCTCAGAAATAACTTGTTGAGAGTTTGTTCCATCCACAGCAGCAACTCTGTAAGCCTTGGGAGTTGTTGCATGGCCTGACCCAGAGGTCAGAGGCCCATGGAGGTACTCAGTGACATGGTTCCATACCTGCAGTACCTGTGTTTGTTCTTGAGGCTTCCACCTGCAAACAGGTTTGACGCTTCAGGTCCTTTAGCCGAGAAAATGCAGATCCTAATTCCTTTCCTGCAGGTTATGCCTAAGCACTGTGTATGTGTGTGGTGCTGGTAATCTAACCTACACAATCTCTAAGCATAGCAATTGCCTTCAGCCTTAGAAACAGCAGCTCCTGGTGTTCAACCAATACCACAGCTGTTTATCAAAAGCCATTTTCTATTACCTGGAGGTCCAAGGACACTTACTTGAAGATACTAGCTGTTTTCTGGAGGAAATCCACCTCCTGCTTGTCAGAGTCTGAGCTCATGCACTGTTCAATCAACTGAAGCAGGGGCTCAATGATATCAAACACCAAGGGGTTCTCTGCTTGCTTAACCAGGAACACATCGATCAGATCCAACACCTGCAAACACAGTCATCCATGTCAGGAGTACAGCAGACAGGGAAACAATGGATTTACCCAGAGCACCTACCAATAGCCTGTGGAGCAGCTGGAGGGGACTGAAAAAATTATTTACAGCTGAAATCTGTACACATTCTGGTATCATTTCTACTGTTAAAGCATGGGAAACTGAAAATTAAAATTTGAAACTGAAGATTGAGAGTTGTCTGTTGGTTCCAACTCTATTTTGTGCAGTGACACCATTTAGAAAGAACAGTTACAAGAATCAGTGTCACCTGGCACAGGTCCCTGTCAGCACCACTGACTGAAGATCTCACCCCTGCAAGCTCCCTTGAAATACACAGTGCACCAGCATAAAATCAGCATTTTTATAGAACAGCATCAGAAGGGAAATGCAGTAGAGCCACTGGCTCACTTCCCTGTTCAGCCTTGCCTAACTGACTCCTGACTCCCATTTCTGCCTGGGAGCAGCTGGAGCTGTCTCTGGATGCTGGAATGTCCCAGAAGGTCCATGCTGACACCAGGCGGCCTGACCTCAGCATTACAGTCACAACCAACCAGGGTGGTTTAGCAAAACCCCCAATTTTACTGGCAAAAAAAAAAAATAACTCATGTTGCAAAATGACCCGAGGCACTTCATGCATTAAGGAACACCAAGTTTGTCCAGTTAAAAAAAAAATAAAACTGAGAGGCACCCTTGGATAGCTGCAGGAAAGGATCTTATCAGTTTAAGCATTTCAGATCAGCAAATGAAAACCATGGTGCACTTTTAGACAGCACAATCCTGGTTTTCAAACAGGCCTGTGAAGCCCCAATCACTGAGCCCAACAGTGCTGTGCCAGGTGCTGTACAAAGGCAGAACAGTCCAGTCCCAGCTTCCAGGGGCTAATGACAGAGGTGAATGTCCCAGGTAGCTCACAGCATTCACAGGCTTCAACTGACATGCTACTAAAGCAGAGGTCTTCACACAAACATTTGTCTCCCACCTTAGCCTTGAAATCCCTCCGCAGGATCTTCTCTTTCCTCATTCTGTCCTTCTCATCTTTCTTCGCCTGGATCCGTTTCTGCTGCTCAGCAAAAAGGGCTGAGATGTTCTTGTCAAGAGCCATCATAGCCTCATCATCCAGCTCTTCATCACTCTTATCTTCTTCCTTTTGATTTTAGGAGAGAAAACCCAACACATCAACTCATACTTCAGAAGGACAGTGGGGAGGGAACCAGAGCCAAGACCAGACTCAAGCAGGGTGTAGCTAATCCTGAATAATACTGCAGGGAGGGAACACAGATGCTCAGACCCATGAGGAATCTCACTTATATCTCCCATCAGGTAATCTGGCTGCACAGCACTAACATGTAGAAAGAAGAGAGGAATCCTCCCCTCCCCTCCTGCCTTCCTTCAAGTACAGACACCTCAGATGATGGGGTACCAGGTCTCCACAATGGCTAAAGTGGAATACATCAAGAGAGGAAAGAGGCTGAGGTTTTGACCTGACTCCCTCTGTGCTGTTCCTCCTTCAGCAAAGAGGTTCATGTGTTGCCATGTCTGCAACCTTTATTGAGATCATTAAATCAAACTCTATCACTGCTACAGTAAGTCTCCAGAGTGGCCTTCAGGGAACACTTCTCCACACAGGCCAGCCAACACACATAACAGTATCTCAGTGCTTTAGCTCTCATCAATCTCATTTATTACAGGCAGGAGCACAAGCTGTGCCAGGCTAGACTGAACAAGCTAAAGTGCTCAAGATATATGAACAATAAATAAAAGGACAAGTGACTTATTCCCAGAGCTCACCTAACACCATGAGTGTTTCAAGTGCCATACAAAGATGGATGCAAGGGTTGTGACTGTATGAGTTCAGACAGGATGAGGGTTACTAGATCATCTCTCACCATCCCAACCTCCTGGTATCTGTATCAAGGTAGGCAGTGAAAACATACCAAAGTATTTCCTCCTTGGAGAACTTTCATCAGCTGACTGCGAAAATTATCATCAACTTCTTCATTCTCCTCATCTTCACTGACACTGCTGTCTTCATCCGAGGAGTCCTCACTTCCTTCTTCATCCTAAGGAAGGGAACTTCATCTCCTGAGCCCACCACACAAGCCCAACTCAACTCTCAGAAATAAAACCTCAATCCTCCCCTCCCCTCCTGCCTTCCTTCAAGTACAGACACCTCAGATGATGGGGTACCAGGTCTCCACAATGGCTAAAGTGGAATGCAATACAGACTTCTCTGTCACATTAAATAAGTATCAAAGAGAAGCTTCCAAGGAACAGCTCCCATCTGACCCTCCTCTCTGCTGATGCCTGTAATGCTTCATGACTTGAATCTCTACAGTCCTTAGACAGATCTGGAATCCAGTGGGCTGTGCATCCCAGCCATGATTCTCTCCCTGGCTGCAGAAAGGACAGGCCTGTGCTCCTGTCAGCATGCAGCTATTTATTCTCAGAAAGGCATCTGCTCAACCAGCCACATCTACAACTGCAGGCCAAGAGACTCAAGCACAAAATTCCAACAAGCCATTTGTGTGCAGAACCTTTAAAATAAACCTTAATAGAGCAACAGCCATTTTCCTCAAGTAGAGAAATTATGTTAATCTATTAACACAGCTCAGGAGAACCATTAAATGTTGAGGATATGAGGAGTGTTTGTCACTGGCAATGGCACAATTACCATGTCCTGGGCAGATTTGGTCTTTTTGTTTGATTCTTCCATCACAACGACTGCACTTTCTTCATCCTGCTCTTGGTTAGGGTCAAAAACCTACAAAAAAAAAGAGACTTGTATTTTTTCAGTGTTTTGTTTCTAACCACTTCTTGTGTACAACAGACAGAAATTTCAGCACAGTAAACCAGGTGAATAATGGAATTTTAAGTAAGGGCATTAACTTTCTGCTTGTTAACATGCTAAGTTCTTTCTGTAAGTAACAAAAAAGGTGGAGAAAACTGAAGAGGATGGTGGCATCATACACCTTGGCTTGTTCCAAATGAAGTATTAGGCTCATCACAAAGTACCTGACAGCCCATGTTTGCAATCCACATATTATTTTCTCAGTAGGCATCACCTTTCTTAGTGGTATGACCAATTCAGATTTTTAGTGTCACTTATTTTTAAGACCAGTATGAAAAAAGCACCTTTCTAGAAAAAAGAAATGCTACCATTTATACTCACATATAAAATCTACCAGTTATATAAACTGACCCAGGAATTTCTTCAGCCTAAAACTATCAAATAATACAGCTTGAAGTTAGCAGATCTCAGGCTCCTGTAAAAAAACAACCAAACTCCTCCCCCACAAAAAACAAAAAATAGCCTAAACTCTCTCTAAATTACAGCTCAAATTCAGTAGCACGCATCATCAGACAGTTCCTAATTCAAGTAGACTTAAATTAAACCTAAAATTGAGACATGCTTGTACATACATGTGTTAGGGACAAAACAGGCAAACAGTCCAAGGCCCTGCTAGTGCCTCACTTACATCCAGGATGAGCTGCAAGCCCCTCTTGGTCAGGCTGGGGCAAATCCACACAAACACACTCTTGGAAATCCGACGTAAGAGGAGGCTGGGCTGGGCAAGGAGGGAGAGAAGGATTTCCACCATCACCTCAACCCATCCTGG
>WBNQ01040168.1:0-10925 GCA_013401375.1 Spizella passerina | reverse complement strand
CTGTATCAAGGTAGGCAGTGAAAACATACCAAAGTATTTCCTCCTTGGAGAACTTTCATCAGCTGACTGCGAAAATTATCATCAACTTCTTCATTCTCCTCATCTTCACTGTCACTGTTGTCCTCATCCGAGGAGTCCTCACTTCCTTCTTCATCCTAAGGAAGGGAAGTTCATCTCCTGAGCCCACCACACAAGCCCAACTCAACTCTCAGAAATAAAACCTCAATCCTCCCCTCCCCTCCTGCCTTCCCTCGAGTACAGACACCTCAGATGATGGGGTACCAGATCTCCACAATGGCTAAAGTGGAATGCAATACAGACTTCTCTGTCACATTAAATAAGTATCAAAGAGAAGCTTCCAAGGAACAGCTCCCATCTGACCCTCCTCTCTGCTGATGCCTGTAATGCTTCATGACTTGAATCTCTACAGTCCTTAGACAGATCTGGAATCCAGTGGGCTGTGCATCCCAGCCATGATTCTCTCCCTGGCTGCAGAAAGGACAGGCCTGTGCTCCTGTCAGCATGCAGCTATTTATTCTCAGAAAGGCATCTGCTCAACCAGCCACATCTACAACTGCAGGCCAAGAGACTCAAGCATGCACTTCCAACAAGCCATTTGTGTGCAGAACCTTTAAAATAAACCTTAATAGAGCAACAGCCATTTTCCTCAAGTAGAGAAATTATGTTAATCTATTAACACAGCTCAGGAGAACCATTAAATGTTGAGGATATGAGGAGTGTTTGTCACTGGCAATGGCACAATTACCATGTCCTGGGCAGATTTGGTCTTTTTGTTTGATTCTTCCATCACAACGACTGCACTTTCTTCATCCTGCTCTTGGTTAGGGTCAAAAACCTACAAAAAAAAGGGACTTGGGTTTTTTGTTTTGTTTTTAACCACTTCTTGTGCACAACAGACAGAAATTTCAGCACAGTAAACCAGGTGAATAATGGAATTTTAAGTAAGGGCATTAACTTTCTGCTTGTTAACATGCTAAGTTCTTTCTGTAAGTAACAAAAAAGGTGGAGAAAACTGAAGAGGATGGTGGCATCATACACCTTGGCTTGTTCCAAATGAAGTATTAGGCTCATCACAAAGTACCTGACAGCCCATCTTTGCAATCCACATATTATTTTCTCAGTAGGCATCACCTTTCTTAGTGGTATGACCAATTCAGATTTTTAGTGTCACTTATTTTTAAGACCAGTATGAAAAAAGCACCTTTCTAGAAAAAAGAAATGCTACCATTTATACTCACATATAAAATCTACCAGTTATATAAACTGACCCAGGAATTTCTTCAGCCTAAAACTATCAAATAATACAGCTTGAAGTTAGCAGATCTCAGGCTCCTGTAAAAAAACAACCAAACTCCTCCCCCACAAAAAACAAAAAATAGCCTAAACTCTCTCTAAATTACAGCTCAAATTCAGTAGCACGCATCATCAGACAGTTCCTAATTCAAGTAGACTTAAATTAAACCCAAAATTGAGACATGCTTGTACATACATGTGTTAGGGACAAAACAGGCAAACAGTCCAAGGCCCTGCTAGTGCCTCACTTACATCCAGGATGAGCTGCAAGCCCCTCTTGGTCAGGCTGGGGCAAATCCACACAAACACACTCTTGGAAATCCGACGTAAGAGGAGGCTGGGCTGGGCAAGGAGGGAGAGAAGGATTTCCACCATCACCTCAACCCATCCTGGCTCTGAGCTGTCTGCACAGGACAAACAAACAATGGCAGGAAGAGGCATTGGTATATCAGTAAGAAACTACAGAAAAATTCATCAAGGAATAAAAATTAAAATTGTCCTTCTAGCTGACTCTTAAAAGTAGCACTCAGCAACACAGACCAGAAGGCTGGGAGGGAGAAACCACAGGGAGAAACATGTTTGAAATGGTCTTTTGACCATTGTTTTCCTTTTTCTGCAAAGGCTTACCAGGCAACAAAAGCTACTATTTATTAAATCATTACTTAGATTAGCAGTTCTGCAAATTACCTGGCACCTACTTGGTCACATTAAAGCAGGTGGTCAGCAAAAGTATATGCATTTTATAGTGTTTCCAGTGAAATCAGAAGTCCCAGCAGCCCATGAAAAGTGATGGCATTTGAAATTCGTCCTTTAGTCCAAAAGTTTGGGAATCCTGCTCTACAACCAACCAAACCACCAAAGAATTACAGCTTTTATTTTCACAGTGCCCTCAAATAGATTTACACAGATCTCAGGAAAACAAGACCATAATTGGAGAGGAAATCAAAAGATCAAGCCAAGTTTTTTCCTGGTCAAGTCCCAACCTAGAGGGTCCACAGGCCCTAAACAAGGACCAGCCTCCATCTCCAACCATGCTGTGTTCACACAGAGGACACATTTAGCTCGCTCAGAACTCAAGCTAAGTAGGAAACATGTTTGATGCCTGCTGGGTGTTCAAGCCCACAGCTCTGCCAGGCAGCACCAGCCTCTGGCCCACACAGAACAGTGCCTCAAGGAGAATGAACTCCCTCAGAGTGCTCACCCAAGCAAGGGCAGCTGTGGAGCTCAGCTCTCCTTCCCAGGGCACACAGGAACACAACCCACTGACAGGGCACACAGAGAGCTGGAGCACAAGACTTAGAATGGAAAGAGAATGAAGAAGGGATTCTCCTGGGGGTAAGTGCATCAAGCCAGAACCAGTGCAGAGTGCTTCACTAATGCAAACTGCCTTGGTAGGCCACTAACAATCCCACCCCCTTTCCTTCTGTAGGAAGCTCTCACCAGCCTTCTTCTTCTTCTTGGCTTCTTTGCTGAAGGCCTTCTCTGTGCAGTTCAGAAGGTCACTCAGAACCTCCACTGTTTCAGACTGATTCTGTTTGATCACAAGCAGACAGGAAACAGGCTCAGAACTCCCCACTACCAACAACAACAGAAGGAACATGCTCCAAATCTAAGGACCACTCTAAACAGGTACAATATTACAATCACCTACTACAACTCTTTTGCAAATAAGCCCCCAAGAAATTAAGTAAAAATTGCTCCAGTCAGCAGCAAATCAAGGGCAGAACTAATGGTCAGGCCAAGCTTTGCCCACTACATGCCTACCAACAGTGTAAGAATCACAGCTTATTAGCTGCCAGTTGCCCACTTTCAGAAGCCAGAGGTTCAGAAAAGCTGGATGTCTGAACCCAGAGAAACTCCCCATCCTGGTGTTCAGAAAGCTCAGCTATCAGCCTATTCTATACTAGAGAAGTATTCATCAGAGATGTTACCTTGAAAAGATGAATGGCCATTGAAAGCAGAAGCTGTTGGAAAGCACCAACTTTGGCACTGTCTGATTTGTTTTCCTTTTTCTGCAGATTCTTCACAGACTGAAGTGTTCTGATGAAAGAAACCTCTCTGAGTTTTCACAATTACAACAGCAAATCATCTCTGACCAGACTAAAAATGTGACCAAAACTACAGTACTGTTTTGTGTACTTAACATTTCATCTGTTGGCATTGGATTCTCTTTTAGTACACAATCTTAACCCAATAATAGTATCTGACTGAATGTGGGTTATAAAAAAACTGCACTTGTGCACAGACTACACTCCTAGTACCACAACCAAGGCTAGATCTTCATGGAGAATCAAAAAGACTCTCAGAAAAGTCACTGAGAAATCTGTACAGGTATTTTTAAGAGAAAAGATGAGCAGGCTGTTACAATCATGTTTGGGGGAAAGGATTATGAGCAAAGACATGGCTGTGGCATAGTTAACACATAGAAGGAAGAGGAAAAAAGGAATGGGGTGAAAAGAAACAGACACTCTGAAACCCAGGCATGGGTGCAAGATACTCAAAGGGAAGAAAAACAACTGCCACTGCCTGTGAAAAGGCTGTGCTACAGCAAGCAGAACACCACGAGACAAAGAGAACACAACATCTCCTTGTCCTAAAGAGAAACCAAGACCAGGGCTCCCACCTTTCACTCTTCACCAACCCAGCACCCAACCCAGTTTCCCAAGCATCTCACCTCTCCCAGATATCCCTCTGTTCCTTGGTAAAAGGTTTCACAGCTTTGACACGCTCGGTGGAGAGCAGCTCGTTGGCATACTCAGCAAGGAGAAGGATCCACAGCTTCCCATCTGCAGTCACACCATGGACGTGCTTCTCTCTCAAGGCTGCAGCCTTTGCTGTATCCCCCAAGACAGGCAGGGTGTTTAATGTCTGAAGTAACCTGCAAAGAAAGACAGCCACCATGTTATTGTCACAGGAACCAAGTGGCCTGCTCCTGCTTACCAAAGTAATTCCCACCAGCAAAGCACTCTCATCCCAGAGCTCTGGTCACTCACTGCAGCCCAGACTGACAGTGCCCAACTTACAACCCACACATCTGGCCAAGACAGCAGTGTAGAGCTCAGTATCTTGGCCATCCATTGCTCTCAAGGACACTATTAATCTCAATTTTTTCTCACTCTTGTGTCCCACCATGTGCTCTGCTTTCCTTCTACTGAGGTTTGGCAATCATATAAAACATCTATTACCAACTCTATCTTCCTTAGCACAGGGAGGGCTGTGGAGTCACCAGCACCTCACACACCCAGGGGCCAGAAATCCAACAGCCACCAGCACAACCCCAGCACCTCCCTCCTGGATCCTTCCCCTTCCAGTTTGCAATAGAGGCAATGGAAATACTATGGGGAAAAGCAGTATGAGCTCAACTCCACACCTGCCATATCATCTCACACATACTCCTCATCTCATATATTTGTCATGGACAAAACACAACCTTTGGAAAATCCATCTCCATAAAAGAAGCCATTTCCTGGTTCTGGAGTCAAAGAAATGCTCCAATAGCAGCCTAGCGCTCCAAACTTCTTGCCCCACCACTCACAAGCTTATTTTATCCTCAGGAAAAAAGAGACATTTCCAAGCCTAAAGCCTGCAATCAAATCCTTACCCAAAGAAGTAGTTTTCTGTCTCTGTACGATCCCGTTCATTCAGGGGCTCTGATGGAAGGACACTAGCCTCAGCTACCTGGGAATTCTTCTTCTTAGCAAAAAAGAAAGCATGGAAGAAGCAAAACCTAGAATAGACAGAAACAGGAACAAAATGAAAACCCAGATTGGTCATAACAAAACAAAACCAGCCCATGCATGCAAATTAAACAGCTCCACATTCAAGAAAGGCCAAGCACTGATAAAAGCACTATTTACAATGAGACTGTTCTCTCAAGATACACAGGGTAAAGAAGAGAAAAAGATGCTCAGGACTTCACAAAAGTGAAGTACCAACACTTAAGGCCACAAAACACAATACTAAGACTGTCGGATGTGGGTCATACTCTCCAAGACACTTTAAGTGACAGATAAATACTTTTTAAGACCTGATGGTAAAAATAGTATCTTCAAGCAGTTTAGGCAAGCAGGAATGGAAAATTTATTGAAAATAAATGGGACTAATGTGATTTTAAATGCCAACTACTTATGACACAGGTTAGTCCGATCATGCAGAAGGTATTTTGAAAACAAAATTGAAGAGTCCTAAATTATTTATTATGGAGCATTTCCACTACTGGATTTGCTCAGTGTCATGGGGACAGCTTATCTGCAATACTGCTGCTGAGCTACAAAGAATTAACCCAAGCACACGTGTCTTTACATCAGTCTCACCTGGCAATGTCCATCACAAGGCTCTCCTCTTTTCTGGTGGCACTTTCAATGATGTTAACCAGTCTGTGCATGATCCATCTTCTCAATCGAGCAATCTTCTGTTGTGCTCTTTGAATAAGAGGGAGGGCACAATCAACAATTTGAACACTAACCCAACACAAATACACTGCACAATCCACTGCATCAGGAGGTGTCTTTCAGATATTTAGAGGCTCTACACTAAAACTGGCAAAGTTATGTAGTAACAAAGCAACAGGTACAAAAAGAAGAGATATAATCTTCTAGAAGAGATATAATCTTCTCAAATTTGCTTTTTGCTATGCAAAAGGTGATCTATTTATCCCACAGAGAGTCTGCAGATGAGCAAACAGCACTTAAAGAATTGCAGCAGTCAGTAGAGTGAGGTTTACAGGTGCCAGGTAACACATAACCTGGCCTGAATCCCAGCGTGTCTAACACACAGATAAAAGAGAGGCACAATTCCTACAAAGACCTGAGAAGTTGTAGTGAAAGAGGAAACCACCAGACATATTCTCCAAAGCAACTGTCAGGACTAGAAAAAGAAGAGAAAAGGCTCTTTTGGTGATCCAGTCTGCTTTGGGCAGGCTGGTTCTCAATATGCTTGCAGAATTTGCAGAGTTGAATTTTATCCCAGTGAGAGTCAGATTCTGGGGCTAAACTTTCTGAGACAAAGGAAACAAACAATTGTAAACTCATGGCAAGGGAAGCAGCAGATGCTGAGAGGAAGGTGCAGTACCCTTGTACTCACATGTCTGCGTTTTGCCGGTTCTGTTTCTGCCGGTTACTTGAGAAGTCTAAACAACAGTCCAAGTCTGGCCTGAGGAACATGTCCTTGAGCCAGCTGATGTATTTTTGCAAGGCCACTGCCTGCAGGTGTTTCACTACCCTGGAAGCACTCAACAGCACTGGCCTCCCTTGATTGGTAAGGGTAGAGAAGCCCATCATCACAGCCAGTTGTCTCTCTGGGTCATCGCAGCCACTCAGAAAAGTATCTATGTAGCCTTCCATTTCTGCAGCAAACTTAAATCCCTGGGGAGACTGAAAAACATGGTCAAAGAAGCAGGTCAGCAACTTCACACTCAGACTGAATGGCTCTGTAAATAAAAATCATAGATTCACAGAATGGCCTGGGTTGGAAGGGACCTCTCAAGTGAATCAGGTTTATTTACTCCCTTGTTGATTAAAAAAGTGGAATCAGGAAGAAAACTGCCAGTAAATATCAGACTCCAGCTTTGTCTAGCTTCATCTCCAACAACCACCAGAATCCCATAAGGATCTATAAGGTAACAGCATTTACTTCTCAAAACAAGCAGCCTATGTCAAGAAACAAAACAAAACAGAATCAAATTCAAACAAAGATCTTTTCTCTCATCATCAACAATATCAGCAGCTTCTTCCACTTAGCCTCATTGTCTTCAGGGATTTCTGACAGGAACCAAATAAAATTTGAAGCACATGGAAGATCACAGCCTAATTTACTGTGCAACAAGCACAAAAAGTAAGAAATAGGGAAACTATTAAGCCAGTGGATAGAGCCTGGAGAAAGCTGGTCCATTTAGGGAGGCACCATGGTATGCAGTACTTACAGAGCAAACCCACACACCTATGGCTGCTCTGATAACAGAACAAGAAAATCACACAGACCTATCTCTCCCAAGATACAACAACTGTTTCTGGGCACATGTGAGGAGGTTTGGGATTGTGTTACCACAAAAAGCCAAGCTAAAAGCCAGTTTTATCAGTGCTCCCCTTTTACTTTTCCTCTGTTTATTGCAGGCTTGTGTTGTTTACCGGCTTCCCAGTAGGGAAAGAGGAAGTGGGGCCCCAAAGTTCAATTCCAAATAATTTTTGTGCTAAAACCTCAGATGTGCTTATTGAAACAAGCACTAACAAACAAAAACATGAGTTGTCCCTTTTTGTCTTTGCCTTCCAATGTCCATGTGACACCCAGCACAATGATAAACAAAACGGAGCTTTGGACACACAAAAGCAAAGGGACTGTTAAAGGACAACACATGACACTGTCAATTTGCTGAGGGCTGCCCTTCCTCTGCCTCCCCCCTCATCAGAGCTTTCGTGGCAGCAGCAATGAAAGCAGGTGAGACAGTGCTGAACAGCTTCCACACCCTTAAAACAGGCAATGACAATCAAACACAGCCTATACTCACTCCACTGTAACCAATACACTAACCTTGCTTTTAGTAAGAGTTCAATGTCTAAAATCACACAAACTTTTTTTATACAAGATGATTTGAAACTAGAAGTGAGGCAGAGACTTCCTTGTGCTCACGACACGGCCTTCAGCTGTTCAAAGACCTACCTGAGTTGCTACCACGTGTTCTCCATAGTGCAGCATCACCTTCCCCTTGAGAACGACCTGCAGCTGCTCCAGGGACAGCGAGGGGAGGGCACTGCCCAGCAACCTGTAGCACATGTGACTGAGGGGGAACAAAGAACATTCATTACCTCAGGGTAAAGCACAGCACTAAACCCACACACAGGGCTAAGACAGAGAGGAAGGGCTGGGCCAGGTACAGGAGCATGCAGGGAGATGAAGTCAAAACTTCTGAGTCAAGAAACAGAAGGGTAACATGGGAAACAACACACAGTGTATGTTAAAACAAACCTGACAGGTCCTGATTTCTCCTTCAATAGCCCATTCTCCACAACTTCATTCCAGAACAGTTCAAAGGCATCCTCCTTCAGTGCAACTTGGAGCAAATCAAACACTACACTGGGCAATTTCTTGTCTTCCTTCTCAGACTTGGCAGCACTTTTCAGAAGCTCTACAAGTCTAGAAGAAGAAATAAAATAATGTGAGAGATCTGACCTGAAAGGGAATTGCTGAAGGCCAAATTGATCCTGCTGAAAGACACAGAACATTCCCCAAGAACTGCAGGCTGTGCCCCCTGGGAGAAGTGACACAACTTTAACTTGGGAACCTGCAGAACAATTAACACCTAAGCCTTAGCAGCACCTGCAGTGGCAAATACAAGCAGGAATCAGAATCACAGCCACACTTCTCTCACTGCTAGCCAAGAGGAAAATAATGTCCATTTAAACCTCCTTATTTAAGAACTTACCTGGAAACATTTTCCTTATTTACAACAGTAGATGAGCCAAACAGCTTCTTCAGCTTTTTAGGTTTCAGAACACCAGGGAATTTCTGCATACCCACAAGCAAAAGGTGCAGGTTCTCTGGAGATGTGAAGGCTGAAGAGAGGTCACCTTGCAAGATGTCAAACAGGACCTCCTCAAACACAGTTTCAGGTACCTAGACAGGAACGAGGGGGAGAGCATGTAAGAAATACCTGAGGGCATTTTACTAACTTGCAGTGAAGTAAGCACATTAAAGTATCTGCATTGGAGGACATTTCACTAAAAGCTTGCAGTGTTCTGGAAACTCCAGAAATAGTCTTTATGGTGACACAATGAAAAATAAATAATGGATGTGTCCATGACTGCCAGACAGTCCCAGGTGCTGAACCATGGGGAGCAGGACAGCATGCTGTCATCAGACAGCAATTCTGGTCAACTGACTCCAGCTGCAATTGTTCTCCTGCTGTCTGACTGCTCTGCCTGTACAGCCAGGCAACCCAGGGACAAGGAAACTCTCTCTTTTTATTTCTGTTTTTATTTAACACTGCTAGTCTTCATGTCTACAAATAATATCCACTTTAAACAAGGAAATAAACTCTTTTCTTTTACTACATACTCAGAACTCTTTACTCATCCCTACATAATTTCATTCCCAACAGCCCAAAATTCAACCTTAGGCCCAGGTTTGCTGCATAAAAAAAGTGGTTTGCTGTTCAGAGTTTTCAGCATACCATGGTTCAAAGGAGCACATGGTCTAACACATAATCCAAGCAAGTTAAATGGGAAATAACAGGCTGTGGGATTGTCCATGATGAAACCAAACCAAGCTAAACCAGAGCACCCTTCCCAGAACACAACCACAGGCAACACAGGGACAGCTCCCACAGTTCACACTCACTCTTCCACACCCCCTATAAACTCCAGCTATGAACAAACTAAAGGAAAATCTGACCCCAAAGCCAAGCCCTCTCTTCCTCCCACCCCACAAGCCCCAAGCCCCATGCTGTGCCTGCACCTCAGAGGTGATGTCAATGAGAGTTCTGCGTGGCAGATCTCTGAGGTGTGTCTGGTGATTTGTCAGCTGCTGCAGAAGCTGGATGCTCTCCAGCAGAGCTTTCCGGTCCTACAAAGGAAAGATAAGCCAAAATCAGAGGACATAAATCAGAAATTAAGCTGAAGGCTCAGGTGATAATCCACTCTTTGGATGTTTATGCCTACTTGTAATAAGAAACACCATTTTGTTTCTTGATTGATCATTCAGCTTTTTCCAAAATTGTGTTTTCCAGCTGGATATGACAACAGATCCCTTCCTTCCAGAAGAGGTGGGAGCCTCCTGTACTATTTGACACAGCTCCTACATTCTATTCAGGAACAGACTTTAAAAAGGCAAAAAGAGCCCATGGATGGCAGAACAGAAATGAACTGATCTTGATGCTTCGAGTGCCACTGCATGGATTACCCAGTGACCCAGCCTTTCTCTGTCATTCTCTTTCCACATCAGAAGCCCCAGTGCAGAACTGACACACCTGACAGCAGCGTTACCTTCACAAGCCGCCCAGACTGGAACAGAGCCATCACTCCAAAAAAGTTCCCAAAAGCAGCATTTCTCACAAGTTTCTGAAAGGAAAAAAAAAATAAAACAGCTAAAAATCTACTTTTCTGAGAGGCTAGAGCTCACATGCAGCTACACAATCAGTGGAGCAAGATGGCAGGAAAATCCAGCCTTGAACACCCCACCATGGGAAGAGAATATACTGAAAAACAACCCCCTGCACAATGTTTAAGAACTGTCCTAAAGTACCTCTTCATCACACTGACAAATCTCAGCTAAAACAGGGCCAGATGACAATGTCATCAACTTCCAACTTCTAGAAATATGTGTTATTTCATTGCAGTCACTTCCTTTAACATAAACCCCAAAATTACACTATCCACCAAGACTTCAAAGAATTGAGAACAATTAAAGTAGCAACTGGCAAATGTTGCCATGAGTTCACTTACTTTTTTCACTTTTTCCAGATTGTGTTTTTCTTTTATCTGCTCCAAAATGCTGCACAATGGAATTTCCTCAAAAGCCTGCAAAACCTGAGGAGAGAGATGGAGTAGCTGTTTGCAGTTCTTCCATTTCATTACATTATCTTGGGTTAAGCTAAAATAGAGCTGAAGAGTTGTTCAGCA
>WBNQ01040167.1:3651-23743 GCA_013401375.1 Spizella passerina | reverse complement strand
TAAATTTGTGCAAAACTGTTTCCTCTCTACCTCAAATTTGTTGGTGTTTTTTTTTCTTTTGAAAAGTTCTTCCTGTCATCCTGGAGGAGTACAGAATAATTGCCAATTTGTCTGTGTTGAATTTTGAAAAGCTTTTGTTTCTTTGGATAATTGTCACCCTTACCTTTTGAAGCAGAAACCTGAAATGTAAGAGTAGTGGCTCTTTGAATGAACATGGAAGTTCTATGTCAGGAATGTTGCCTCTCTTACTCCTGTGAGTATATCATTTATTTTAACACCTATTTTTAAAGTGTTCAACAGGGTTTCCCAGATTTTTGCAGACAAACCTCTTAGATATCTTGCTCAAACCTCACACAAGGCCCAATACTGATATTTTTATAAATCTCCTCAGCCTCCCAGGGCGATGGGTCACAAACCATCTCACTCTTGGTTAACCAAACTTCAGCTGTGTCATTCCCAGGTAGCAGCTGCAATTACTCCAACTGGGTATTTGCAGTTCCTGGACTGGAAATGCACCCTCCATGCAATAAAAAATGCAGTTGCACAGACAGCAGTGTTCCCTAGTTTGGGAGATGTTGATTTTCCAACTCTCCCCATTAATTTGCTGCTGCTGTCTTCACTTTCTCTTCAGCTTTTATGTGCAGCATATGTCACTGAAGCAATCCTTGCAGCCATCCAATCAGTTCTGTTTATTTCCATTAGCTGGAAAACCTTTTGAAAATAGCTGGGTGGTGATGGGCTTCTCCTGAGTTCTCCTTTTAGTGATATTGGAGTGTTCTGTGGTCTGTGTAACCAACCTGTCTCACTTTCAATCAGGGTGCCTTGTTCAAAGAATGCTGGCACTGCCTGGCTTGTGAGGGGCCAAATGAGAGAGCAGGGAACAAGATTTTGGTGTTTCCTTGTTGTTTGAATGAGCAGAAATTCCATGAGCATCGGCACCATTGAGATTGCTGTGAGAGCAGGGCACGTTTGCTGCACACAGGAGTGAGATCCCATTTAACCTAGAGCATCTCTGATGGGATGTGGGGCATTTCCACCCTATTGACTTAGGACAGAGGAGCTGCTGTTAGATACACCATCCTGAAGACAGCACTGAGTGGTGCAAATCAGTTTTTGTGTGTCTGTTTAGATCATCAGATTTGGGGCAGAAAATTTCCCCCCTGACCACTGCCACAAGATTCCCTCTTTGTGTGTGATCTTCTCTTTTTTCCCTCCTTTTATATGAACCAAGACATTTAACTTGAGAGTGCTTCATCTCAGGTTTCCTGTTTCTGGTCTACAATCATGAATTTCAATAATACTTCTGGAATTTTGCTATGTACACTCACTGAAAATTCCAATTCATCTCTTGTCCATCTTCATTTCAGCTCACTGTGAGGGAGTTATGAAAGCCTCTTTGCACACCCCTAAAAATGTTCACTTCCACTTTGTTCTGTGCATCAGTGCAGATATAACCATTATCTACCACAAGTTAGGGTTAAAGTTTAGAGGTGGTCAAAGGTTGGGGTTGTTTTTTCAAATAAAACTTATTTTCCTCTGGAATTTTTCAAGAGAAACCATACGTTTCTGTTGGAACGTGTCAAGTCCAATGAAACTTCGGTGGAGAAAAGTTTCTTATCTCCAGGTTCTATTTTCTCACCAAAACCAGATGTGAAAAATCTGTAAGTTATTTTGATCTTCTGAGAAGTCACTTTACTAATCTTGCTAGATTCTTGCCCTACCTGGTTCAAACTTGAGAAGTGCTTTTTGTTTTCCTTCACACCAGATAAATGCCTTTATCTCTCACTTGTTTGGCTGTAGGGGAAGGGACTTAGAGACCCAGCATATGCTCCCAAAATGTGATACAGGTAAAGGCCTTTGTCTGAATCAATTTTGGTAGGAATTTAAAGGTTCTCTTATATTCAAAGTGAGTTCTCTAACTGCTGCTGCCAGGGTAGTTGATTCATCTGGTTGCTTGAGTATGTTGTACTTCTCACACTGCTGGTTTTTTCCCATTTTTTAATTTGGAATTTGAAGAATGGAGAAGTTATTCCCTGCCCAGCTAAATTTGGGAATTTTGAGAAAAAATTTGTGCAAGTCTCTCATGTGCTGTAATAATGCATGGACCTACTGAACAAGAGAAAATGCCTTTTTTTAAAATTTGTTGGCAGCATAAACAGGTGCTTTGTCCATAGAGGATTGTGATAAGAGAGCTGGCTGCTATAAACTCTCAGGGGTTGCAGTTTTATGTTCAATCAGTAGTGGGGCTTCTCTTTTAGGATTTTTGGTAACAGTAGTAGCAGGAAAATCATTTAAAGGTCTCCAGTTGTGTTCCAAGAGTTGAGAGTTCAGAAATGATATAAATCTTGAAGGGTTTATTTTGGGGTGAAGTAACTGGTTTTATAATAATATCAAGCCTTTCATTCTAAAGTACTCCTAGGATTGTATAGAATTGTCACAGAGAAAAAGTTCCCCTTCCTGTCCCTTCCTGCACACAGGTCACACATCACCCAAAAACGTGGGGCAACCCAAAATCTCTGGGCAGCAATTGTCCCCTTCAGTGAATTTATTCTGGTTGCTTCAATCCCCCTGTCAGACTGCCTGGAAAGTTGTGAGGAGGACGAAGAAGAGCTCAAAGCTGTCTGAAGGAAGCAGAATTACTGCAGGGAACAGCACTTGAATGTGCTGACAAGTTTCCAGAAGCCTTCCCATCCCACTGGCAAAGGCTGTGTGGGTTTGCAGGGACCACGGGGGTGAAAGCCAGCAGCACTCGGTCCAGCAAATCTTCTCAAAACATGCATATATCTAAACAGGATTTCATGCTTGCAGAGAGCAGGATCCACTCTTGATGCTGAAGGGCTCTTGGAAAGGGAGCCACGTTAGAAGCAGGGGGCAGGGAGAGCTTTGGTGAGCTGCCAATTGCCAGGCACAGACTCCTAGAGAAAGATTTCTGGTTTATAACCCACATGGCCGACACAGGGATGAAAGCAAGCAGAACTAAATGAGTGTGAAGTGCTGGGATGCTATTCAGGTTTGTTACCCCATTTTCAGTGGGGTGTTTGGGTACAGCACGGAGGATGTGAGTTAATCAGATGGACTAACACTTGTTGGAAATAGAAATAAAAGCATGCCAAGTAAATCACTCAGTGCTGGAACTATTACACACTGTACAAAGGACCAGAACAATTCAGTGAATGATGGAATATTTCTTTAAGTGGTGCTCACTTTAGGTGGTGGAGGACCAATCTGATTCACATTTCATGCAGTTTTAGGACCCCAGCATGGTTCAGTTTGGAATGGAGCCCTTGTCTCACCCCTGCAGCAGGATGTGGAGCTGCCTTTTCAATCTTTGCAAGGCTGGAGGCTCCACAACCCCCCAGCTCACGTGCTAGCATGGGTGACCATCCTCATGGTAAAATCTTACACTTACCTGACATTTCCATTGCTTCCTGCGCTATTGCTGTGCGTCTCTCACAAAGTCCTGGCTTTGTCCTTTCTCTCTAAGGGACTTAGAGGAGCTCTTCTTGCAGCTTTCACTTCCTTTTCCAGCTCCATCTCACATCTCTAACTCCCTGCGTGCTTAGACAACATCTCAATTTGTTCTTTGTACCTTCCTCCATTGCCTATAGACCTTGTATTGCATTTGAGGAATTCTCTGTCGGCCCTGCTGGCCCTCTCCCACCCTTACTCCCTTCTACACATTGAGATAGACTGCATTTTCTTTAGAGGTTGTGGTTTGGAAGTCAAGCAGCTCTTCTTGAGCCCCTTTGCCTTCCAGGGCAGTGTCCCTGGGATCCTGACAAGTAAATCCCAGAGCAATCTGAAATCAGCTCTCCTGGGCTCCAAACTGTGGCTCTGCTATGCTTCTTCACTCCTCCAGAAGCTTCAAATCCTGAATGTTCACCCTGTCCTGTTCCCTGTGGCTGGGGCTCCCCCTGATTTTCACATCCTCCATCACTTCTTGATGCTTCTTGAGCAACAGGCTCAGCAGAACGCCTTCCTTAGCTGGATTATCTGTTTCCTAGTAAGTTCTTTGGCTATTTTGTGGAAAGTTTCAAAAGATGTCCCTAATGCTAAATACATTCCTGAGAGAATCAAGGACCTGACTCTGGTTTAAAATGATCTAATATTTGTATTGTGTGGTTGTAAAGTGAATCCATGAAATAATGCCCAGCCTCCATGTGTGGCAGTGCTGCAGTAACCTATGGATTCATTGGGTTTAGCAGAACACTGTGCAGGGGTTTGGCTATTGGAACAGGATGGAGAGCTTTGCTTGTTTTGCTTTTTGGTTTGTTTTTCTCTTGCAAGGGGAAAAAGTGACCTTGGTAGGGGGAACCTTTTTGTCTTTCTTGGATGAGTGTTGTCACTGGAGTTTTCAGAACTCTTGCTTTAAGCATATGGAAGTTAAATAACACCAAATATTTGTGATTTACACATAGGTGTAAAAGAAAAAGGGTTCCTAGTCGTGGGGGAGTTGGCACCTGCAAAAGGCAGTGCACCAGAACCACGAGTTTGTACACTCTAGTGCTGATTGTAACCACAAGTTTACACTCTCTAGTACTGATTCTACTCATACTGATTGTAACCCTGTGTTTACACACGCTAGTACTGATTCTAACCATGTGTTTACACACCCTAGTACTGACTGTAACCACAGTTTTACACACTCTAGTACTGGTTCTAACCACATGTTTACACATTCTAGTACTAATTCTAACCATGTATTTACACACTCTAGTACTGGTTCTAACCCCATATTTACACACTCTAGTACTGACTCTAACCCCATATTTACACACTCTAGTACTGGTTCTAACCCCATATTTACACACTCTAGTACTGGTTCTAACCCCATATTTACACACTCTAGTACTGGTTCTAACCCCATATTTACACACTCTAGTACTGGTTCTAACCCCATATTTACACACTCTAGTACTGGTTCTAACCCCATATTTACACACTCTAGTACTGGTTCTAACCCCATATTTACACACTCTAGTACTGGTTCTAACCCCATATTTACACACTCTAGTACTGGTTCTAACCCCATATTTACACACTCTAGTACTGGTTCTAACCCTGTATTTACACACTCTAGTAGTGATTCTAACCCCATATTTACACACTCTAGTACTGATTCTAACCCCATATTTACACACCCTAGTACTGACTCTAACTCCATATTTACACACTCTAGTACTCATTCTAACCCCATATTTACACACTCTAGTACTGGTTCTAACCCCGTATTTACACACTCTAGTACTGGTTCTAACCCCGTATTTACACACTCTAGTACTGACTCTAACCCCATATTTACACACCCTAGTACTGACTCTAACCCCATATTTACACACTCTAGTACTGATTCTAACTCCATATTTACACACTCTAGTACCAATAGCGCTGCGCAGCCTGTCTCCCCCAGAGCAGAGCTGCTCTCCGTGGGCTGGCTGTGCTGCCCCTGCCCTGTGCTGCCCACCCACCTCATCTGTGAGGTGTGTGGGAGCCAGAATGGGATGTGGAATAACAGTGTGGGATGTGCCAAGCTTTTAGATCCCTGCCATTGTGCTAATGTTTGCTTTGGGGGTTTTTGTTCTGCGTAATCTTTGCTGCATCCACTGCTCGCTGATTTGATAACACCTGTGTGCTAATAGAATTACAGAGTTAGTGATTAGCAAAGGTGTCTCTCTTTTACACTCCTTTTTCTGCTTTATTAAAGAGCGTTTTTAGTACAGATGTTGTGAATGTTTTCCTCTGCTTCCTCCCACACCATAAGAGAATATCAGCCTGTGAAGTCTTGCTTTGTTATTGCATGAGTACAGACAAGGGCATTTCTCTGCCAGACATTACATGGAAAAACTAAACATGCTAGAAATGTTTCTCCCAGAGTTTTAGGAGAGACCATGCACTTTCAAGGGGACTAACTCAGTCTCTGCAAATGGTAGAGGTTCCAAATTCAGGTGTAGTTCAAGATGTGTTTATCCAGCTCCTCAAAGTCTGAAGTGTGCTGATAGAGAATGCTGGCCTGAGATTTCTGTCGCAGGGAATTTCTTGTTCCAGTTTCTGAAAAGTGAGACCTAAAAACCCTTTAGTGAAACATTTCAGGGTTTAAAAAATTGTGCTGAATTAAATGTTATTAATTTATTTTGCTAATCTTAGCTGATTAATGCACTCTCACTGTCAGTGTTCCTGAGCAGAAATAATACCCTAACTCAGTCTGAAATTCCAAATCATGCAACTAAATGTTACTTGTTTCCTCTTTTCTGGACAAAACTCTTTCTAGTTATGCGTTCTTAGGGATTTTGTCCCAGTGTGCTAATGAGGGGTTAAACTAGCAAATTTCCCATCGTCTGGCTGTCCCTGTTGTTAAAATGATGTAAACTGTCCTGTGAAGTGAACCCATCTACAACTGGCACACCAGAACACTGCTGTAAGACAAAGCGTTGGTACACCACAAGATTTGAGCAGGATCTCAGAAGAAATAGCAAAGTTTTAGCTATTTTAACATTTTGACCTTTTTCAGAAAATGAACATATTCTCCAAAGCACAGAATATGTTGAATCAGCAGCAGGCGATGTGAAACCAGATTGTGATGTAATCTTCAAGAAAACCATATTTGTAATAAGGTTAATTAAATTTGCTGCAAGCTTGTGACAAGCATGCTGTAAGTTTGCCAGTAAATCTGGTCTTGCTTTATCAAACTGAAGGGCAAGAATTAAAAAAAAAGAAAAAAAAAGGGAGATAAAGGGCGGGGGGTTGGTGGGGGAGGGAAAAAAGCTTCCCTTTTCCAGAACAACTAGCGTGTAGCCAGAGGACATGCAGGCTGGCAACAATAACTAATACGTTATGAGAGGTTGAACAAGTTTAAATGGGATTTGTCTCTGAACTGAAAGGCATATTGTAAGAAATGTCTTTGTCTCCTTGTGATGCTGTTAAATTGAAAGCACGATGGGAGGCTTCAGTAGAGGCAACAAAGGTTGAAATGATAGCCTGCTGTTTGCAGCAAGCATCATGGCTCCACTGATGGTCCAGACATCTGGTAACAACAGCCACTCCTTGTCAGGTTTTGCCCCTCACTGGGCGCCCGAGCACTTTGCTCTGTTTAACTCATCAGACTCTTCTAGCTCAGTATGCTCTGCATCAAGAATGTTTATGTAATAAAACAGAGCTAATTAAACATTTCAAAGGGAAACATTATTTTAACTCTAATTAGATATGATTACAGTTTCCTTATGCCTGTGCTGGGCTGGTGCTGCAGCTCTCTCCTTTCGCCTCCTCGCTGAATTCTGCAGCATTGTTGTTTCAGAAGCATTTCTGCATCTGCTTAAATTGGCTTTGTGCTCCCAGAAATGAACTCTCAGTCTCTTCTGCTTGCCCAGCAATGAACTCACAATCTTTGAGCCCAGGTCCCTGTATTTAAAGTCACAGCACAGTGCCCCCAGGCACATGAGGTGAGATAATACCTGGGGCAGGCAGGGAAATAGGGAAAGCCCTTTTGCTGGAAACATGAAGGGTATTCCAGCCCTCTTAATGCTGAAGGATATTCCAGCCCTCTTCCTTGAGACACTGAAGGGTATTCCAGCCCTCTTAACACTGAAGGATATTCCAGCCCCTTTGCTTGAGACAATGAAGGATATTCCAGCCCTCTCCCTTGGAACACTGAAGGGTATTCTAACCCTCTTAACGCTGAAGGATATTCCAGCCCTCTTCCTTGAGACACTGCAGGGTATTCCAGCCCTTTTTTTTGAAACTCTGAAGGGTATTCCAGCCCTCTTAGCGCTGAAGGGTATTCCAGATCTCTTGCAGAAACACTGGAGGTGTTTCAGACAGCCACAGGTGCTGGCAGGTGTATTCATGTCCCCTAGGATGCTTTCAGCTATTTGTGCTGTGTTTCCAGCTTCTCCTGGTGATTAAATCCAGCAGGAGAGGAGGCAGGCAGGTAGCACAGAGCTGTGCTGCTCGCACAGATGGATGCAGGTTCTGTGACCTTCCTGGGAGTCCACGCTGAGGCAAGGCAGTTGTCACAGGCAAGCACGAGGCATTTCCTTCTGCATGTGTTTAATCTAGAAAGATAGCATCTGACAGAGCTTTGGAGACACATCATGTCAGGATACTAAACATCCAAATAGCTGAGAAACAAATACATAGGGAAATCAAAAAGAACAGGCTAATGGCAGTAATAATCAGTGAATATTTTGTCAGTTAAGCAAATGCTGTATAACTTGTTTAGTGTTTTCTAGCTTTTATGACAGAGCCAGTCTGCAGATCATATGGGAGAAGCAGACTGAATATAAGAACCCATCCTTTCTTTGTCATCCCTAAATCCAAGTTTTCACGAGGAATTTCTTCAGCTAAAGGATGTTCAAATGCAAGTTTAATTCAGCGTTTCTTTTGGTATTCACCCACCCAAGATTTTTTTAAACTCTACCTTGCGTTTCAAAACAAAAAAATAGGAGGAAAAAAAACAAAAAAAAGGGGGAAAAAAAAGAAGGCAGGCTTTCATTCAAACTGGTTCTCTGCAGCCCTAATTAAAATAGACTTCAATGAGAAGTTTTCTTTTCCTCTTCCAACTGAAGCTTAAGGGCACAGTTCTAGCTGGAGAGTATATTGTGTTCATTTTACTGTTTGAGTGGTTTGCTAGAGAAGCTGTCTTTCAAATGCAGTGACTACCACGGTGCCTCAGGACCCAGCTGTCACATCAAGGCTGTTTTCCACATGTATGTATTATATAACGTGCATATATCATAAAAATCAGGTAGCTGAAGTTTGCACATCTGAACATGGAGGCAACTCACTCTCACGTTTCAGAAGTTCTCTCTACAGTGGCTTTAGAGGTAAACCTGTCTTGTTTTTTAAGGGGGATAATGACATGGGTTGTCCCTTTAGAAAGAGAAGAATGATGCAAATCAAAGGACACACATCTAAATCTGTCTCTCCATAAGCTGAGCTGCGGCTCTGGTGCAGGACTCTTGCCTTTGTTCTAGGGAAGCTGAAGGGGGGAATTATTTCCTTTAAATGTTACAGTCAACCTAAACGACTGCAAGTTACGAGACTGAGAGCAGCACTGGAAAAAGAAACCTCCCATTTAGCCACAGAGGAAATCTTCCATTTAGCCATTTAATTAAATAGGAAATGGCAGTGCATAGCCCAGGCATTGTCTCAGCCCTCGTGGAGAGGATCAGAAGAAGGTCAGGAGCTTGTTCATTTTCCATGCCCATGGCTCAGTCCTGAGACCACCAGCCAGGATGGCCAATTAATACCAAGTGCTTTAGGGGGTTTTGCCTTGTGGGGTGGTGGTTTTTTTTGGTTTTTTTGTCTTTTTTTGCCCACTAGGATCTAGGCTGAGGTTGCAAATCCATTTCAGAGAAGCTGCTCCGCAGTAGGTGAGAAGGGTTTCAGTCTCTGCCCCTCTGAGTAAGAATGAGATTTGTCAGTGAAAAGTGGAGTCCTGGTGCCTCCCGGGTTTCTGTAACTAGTGCTGCCACACCACTGAAAGATGCTTTCTCAAAATCTCTCAAGTTTTGGTTTCACAATTGGGTCTTGTGGCCAAGGCACTGAGAACACAATGTCAAAAATGCAACACTGAAACACTCCACGTTTCCTCAGCTTCAAAGAGCTGTGTTCTAGTTTTATTGCCACACTCACTTTCTGAATCACCTGTACCTCTGAGGAGTCTGTACAAAGCCATCTCTGCTTACTTGTAAAGTTTTTTAAACCTCTCCAAAACAGCATTACTGCTGCTGGGCTCTCTTTAGCTCCATCCCATTATCTCCAGTTATTACTGGCTTAACTCGGGGCAGTGAAATTCTGGCAAATTTGAGCGCTGGGAGCAGCTGCGAGGCAGGCAGCACTCTGATAGTGTGAGCATCACCTGTAGCTGTCTGCCTGGGTATATTTATAGTGTTTGTGGTGGTTTCTCCTGGAAATCAGCCTGAAACCCCCAGCTTGGGTTGTGTGCTGTACATCACCAGCAGATTTCAAAGCGCAAGAATTATTTTTTGCTCGTAGTTGACCTCAGCTGGATTGGCTCTCTCTGAGGATTAAAGTGAGTGATGTTATGAGGGAGGATGCTGTGCTGTGCTGGCTGCTGCCCTCCCCTTGCCTGCTCCAGCTGCCAGTGCTGGTGGTGTGTCCCTACCCTGGCACCACATCTGGGGCTGCACATCAGGGCTGGGGTGCCCCAGGGGAGTTACACAGACCTGGATGTGCTGAGCTGGGTGTCTGGGCATTGCTGCAGCCTTGGGCAGATAAGTGAGGGCTCAGGAGCCTGTTCAGCCACTCTTCTGCTGCCTTCAGTGGGACATGGGTTCTCAGTGCTGTTCTCAAAACGTTGTGTGGTTGCAGGTGGAAAACGCTTGGCTATCTGAGGCTGTGCTTTTTGCTGCCTATAAGGCACTAAAGAACTCATTTTGAACAAATGTGTGCTTGTAGAGATAATACTGACTTCTATGTGCATTGCCTGTCCTGGTAGGAAAGAAAACGTTGTGAAGGCTTGTGACAAACACAGGTTTTTGGAGGAGGTTTCTGGCTTGCCTCTCACCCTGCAGGGTGGGTCACTCCCTGGGGATGTGTGGCTGTGCACACACAAAATATGTTCCCAGTTTTGGTGGTGGCAAGCAGAGGTTTGGAGATAATTGGGATTTTTTTCTTAAAAATAATGAAGTTTTCAAATAACCATCTGACTGTACATGTAAGAAAGGCAGGGACAGAGTGTGGTGGCCTGATTTAAGCAGAGCATAAGGTTAGCTGTAGTCTTTAAAAAGAAGTTTCAGGAGCCCATCTTTGCAGGTCTCACATTCAAATTCCCTGTTGGAAAACTCAGCTTCAGTTATGGAGGTATCTAAATGACAGACCATTGGAAATTCAAAAGGAAGGAGCATGAGGAGGAGCACGAGGAACTCACACAAGTGCAGGCAAGCAGGGCAGCTGCAGCCTGGGCTGAAGGAGCCCAGGGTTGGTTGGGTTTGTGCAAAAATCCTGCATGGAGTCTGGGATGTTGCTGTCCTTACACAGGGATTGTCTTGGGGACGTGAAATGAGACAGAGATCTGGAGATTGCTCCTTCATTTATCTTCAGGGCTGCTCTGCCCAGCACCCCAAGGGGTGCGGGATCAAGCACCACCGTGAGTTTCATTTAAAATGCACTGGCACCAGGTGCCAGGCGTTTGGGGCTGCACGGGCGGTGCTGGGAAGGGAGTGGCTGTCAGCAGGCCCTCTGCAGCCTCAGCCCAGCCCTGCTGGCCAGCAGGAGGGGAGATGCTGCCAGGACGAGCCTTCCTCCTGTCAGCAGCTCACGGGGTGGAAACGCAGCCTGACGAGTCTGAGGCCGCGCGCAGAAAGAGACAGATAAACTCTGTTAACCGCAGAAGCGGGTTTTAAATACATTAAAATATTTTATCCCATTATTTGTTTTGACCAATTGACCACAATATTAAAAATTCAATCATGGAGCAGCTGACAAGTGCAGTTGCCTAATTTTATTTAAGGGTTCTCCCCCCCCTTCCATTTTTCCATCCTGTTAACGCTGCTGCCTGTGCCCAGACAGTAATGGGCTTCTTGTATGCCCACGACTGTTATGATCATGTAAATTTATTGGTGCTTAGAAGAAGCGAGCTATTAAAACATTACAACAACCATTACAGCCAGGCTCGTGTTGGCTTTCGCTCCCAATGAACATATGCTTCCGAGTGAATGCCTAAACTCTTATTTATGGATTTAATTTAATATGCGGAAAGAATTCAAAATTAAATTTTGTGTCTGCCTCCAGAGAGTGTCAGTGTATAATAACATGGTAATTTTTACACATCTTTATGAGAAATGGGAAAATTAATTCTTTCTGACAAGTTGTAATTATTCGACTTGGAACAGTTGCAGCTGAGCAGTTTGCATGCCTGTTGTCTGTTATTGCACAGTGCAAGGGGAAAACGTGGGGATGGAGATATATTGTGTGTCTGAGAGTTTCTAATAGCTTCTGACATTTTAGCCCTGCATATTATCAGGGTGCTCTTTAAAGGAGTGGGACTGTAATCTGCTGCCTAGCCAGGGACACGGACGGAGCAGGGACTGAGACGGGGCAGGAAGGATTTTGTTCTGGCTGAGGCTGAGGCAGCAGCTCTGCCATTAATTTGCAAATGGTTAAAGCAGAAAGTGTGCCCACATTCTTTGTACTCTTTGACCTCACCATTTTTTCCCCTTTAATGAAGACACAGGTGGGAGGAAAGTGTTTGTTCCAGCTGCACAAGCAGAGCTCTCCTGTTCAAGTGTGTCCTTTTCCTTCCTGAGAGCTGAAGGCACTTAGCCCCTCTCCACCTCAAGGGACTGGCTCCCCTAAAAGTTGAGCTGTCTTTAACAGTATTTAAAAATTAAACTCTCTTCTTCTTGAAGCATGAGCTTTCCAGACAAATATTTTTGTGAGGGTAACTTTGTTCTTGGCTAACTTAACTTCTGTTTCAGAGTTTCTGCTGAAAGGTAGGACGCGTCCGTGAAGCACAAGCCTGAAGCATCACTGGATGTATTAGATAAAAAGGAAATTTATTCAAGTGAATGAAGTGTGTGTTCATGGCTTTGAAGGCAAACCTGGCAGTAGTGGGTGCTGCATTTTTTTGTCCTCCTGGAATGGTCCCTTTGGGATAAACACATACTAAAGGCAATGCTTAGAAAACATTTTATCAGGCACACATTAAAGGAAATAGAAGTGCCACAAATGGAAAAACACCGTGCACACTTTCATTCCCAGTGATTTATCATGGCTGTGCTAGCTAGAAGGGTGCTAATGGTTTAGAAGGTGCTACTGCTTCCTGTGAGACACTGAAGAGGTTGTGTTCTCGTGGGTGCTTGGCATAGGAAGATACCGTGGTTTAGAAATATAAATTTGTCCAAAATGTAGCATGCTAGCTTTGATTTATGGTCCCATCCAAACAAATGTGCCTTTGGGCACTGTGTGAGTGTGTCCAGGGAGCTCTGGTGGAAGATCCTGTGCCTGTAAGAGGGACTGGTGTTAATCAATGGCAGCACAGGGTGGCCTCACTGACCTGGAATCAGGGAACTTTGCTTCAAACCCAGCAGGGAACCGCCACTGGTTTGGCTTTTGGGGCTGCCCATCAATCCCCAGGGAGAGCAGGCAGTTTGGGAGCTCGTCCAGTCAGCACTGGCTCCTAAAGCAGCCCAAGAACGGCTCCCTGGGCAGTTTTAGCAATGCAGGAGTCAAATGGATTCTCATTGAGGAGCCACAGATCACAGAAAAAACTGAAGTTTCCCTGTAAAATTGTCGCCTCAATTTTTCTTCATTTTTTCAAACCGATGGAAGTTTTATTTTTCATTGCAGTGAGTCAAGCATTGCACGAAGAAGAGTTTCTCTTTTACATGCATAATAAATAACTTCCAAAAAGATCTATGTTGGTATGAGAATGACCCCTTGGTATGAGAATCACCCCTTGGTATGAGAATTAACTCTTGGTATGAGAATTACCCCTTAGCAAGAATTGATGCAACTTTTGGGATGTGCCTTCAGCTCTTCATTTTTCTTCCCTTCTTTTTCCTTTTCTTTTCCTTCTTTCCTCTTCTTTCCAGGAAAGGCTGCAGTTTATTCCCCCTCTGCAGAAACCTCTCCTGACTGCTGGCCCTCTTAGGCCCTTCCAGAAACCCCTTGTATTTTAAGGAAATACTGCTCAAAGCTCTGTTTCTGAGAACATGCTCTGGTGCCCCACTGAGCCTCTGCTTTCAGGAAGACAGGAGTGCCAAGGGTTTGTCAGTTTTCTTCCAGCTCCTTTTGAACCACAACAGAAGACAAATTTCATGTTAAGGCAAAGCCTGGGCTTATTTAGCAATAACTTAATAACAGTCTTGTAATTGCAAATTGAAAACAGAAAATCATAAAAATAAAACCCCAACCAAAGCCAAAGAAACGCTGTAGTTCTGTCTGAACAGCTGGATATAATGATATATGTGCAATTTCTGTAGCTGATTGACTTCTTACCTAACCTAGAATCAGAGGTTGGTGAGAACTCGAGCCCTGGAGTGTCCTGTGACCTGGGATTGTCCCCTTCAGTTTTCATTGCCCCTGTCTTTTATTACCTGCTTCCTCTCTCACTCCTCGTTGGAATTAAATATTGGCCTACACTCTTATGTACTTAGCAGTGGCTTTGCTTGGTTCACACAGATTAGCCAAGGGTATCTGTGAGCTGGGAGATTGCAAATCCACTTTTTTTTCCCTTTTTTTTTTTTCCTCCCCACATCTAACTTGACCTGACCAACTGCTTTCCACCTGCTTTTACCTCTTCCCCTCTTGGGTGCAGAAATGCACCCAACTCTTGTTTGCTGGGAGAGCCTGGGAGCCCACAGAGCTCTGCTGTCCTGCAGAGGTGATGTTAGCCATGGTGCACCAGGGTGGGAGTGATTTTGGGATGAAATGGTGAGAGATACAATAAAAATCCATTTTGTGCTGGTTTTGGTTTTCCAGTGTACATGAGCCGTGCATGGAAGTATTTAGGAGAGATCTGCTCTTTGTTAAATGGCATCACCTAATCAAAGCTTGTTGACTGAACATTTCTGTCACCTTATTGCCATTATTCTCATAAGATTTGTGCTGAATGTTTTGTTGCAATCCCCCTCCTTTCCCAAAACAACACAAAATGAAAAACTCAACCCCAGAATACCCCAAAATATTTCAGCACTGAACTCCCATTTTATGGCACCTTGAATGATGGCCACATTTTAGTAGCTTCTGGAGAGGTCACTGCTCATGAAATAATTTTTTTTTTTTAATGAGGGGGCTTGTCCTTCCCATGNTTCCCCTCTTGGGTGCAGAAATGCACCCAACTCTTGCTTGCTGGGCGATCCTGGGAGCCCACAGAGCTCTGCTGTCATGCAGAGGTGATGTTAGCCATGGTGCACCAGGGTGGGAGAGATTTTGGGATGAAATGGTGAGAGATACAATAAAAATCCATTTTGTGCTGGTTTTGGTTTTCCAGTGTACATGAGCTGTGCATGTAAGTATTTAGGAGAGATCTGCTCTTTGTTAAATGGCTTCACCTAATCAAAGCTTGTTGACTGAACATTTCTGTCACCTTATTGCCATTATTCTCATGAGATTTGTGCTGGATGTTTTGTTGCACTCCCTTTCCCTTCCCAAAATAACACACAATGAAAAACCAAACCCCAAAATACCCAAAAACATATTTCAACAGTGAACTCCCATTTTATGGCACCTTGAATGATGGCCACATTTTAGTAGCTTCTGGAGAGGTCACTGCTCATGAAATAATTTTTTTTTTTTAATGAGGGGGCTTGTCCTTCCCATGTGAGCACAGGTGAAGAGGAATACTTTGAGAGTTTTTGGGCTGTTTTGGAAAGCTCATTCTGAAAATACTGCCACATTTCTGATCTCCAAGCTGAGTATAAATGATAGAGAAGTAAGCAAAGACAAGTCACCAGATAGATACAATTTATTTTTTTATTCCCAACTATCACCAAGCCCATTTTGAAATATGTTTTCATGCATGCTGCTCAATACACCCATTTTCTACTTATGAAAAAGAAAAAAAACTAATCTGTGTTATTTCTTAAGAAGAAGGGAGAGGAATAGGGATTATTTTGGTTTTATTCCCATAGTTTCCCAAACCATCAGTCACACAGGGTGTCTGTGCTGTTGCTGGTATTAACATGGTGCTGCTCTGTGTGTTTTGTCCAGAAAGTTATCAAGTATTATTTGGTGTGCTGGCCTGAATTCTGTATCGAAAGTTGGAGTTTTGCAAAAACTCCTGATTATGCAATTTTTTGGTAATTTTTAAAAATTATTTGGGGAACAGACGGCGGTTTAGGACAAGTCATAGGGTTTTCTTAACTGGTTCATGAAACATAAAAATTGCTATTTAAACATAAGTAAGCTTTATCTGCAATAATGCCTCCCTTCTGTGGGGCATTTTCCACAAACCCAGTTTCTTCACACCACTTCTCTTTTACAGATGGCAAAATGAGACTCAGCTTAATTGCTGTGGGATTCTAAGAAAGATAGCAGCAGATTAAAGACTAAATCATGTTTCTTAAATTGCAGTCCAGTGTTTGAAAATAGCAGCATCTTTCTTTACTGTGATAGATCAAGCTTAGCAATGAGTGAATGAAATCAGCACCAATAAAGGAAAGGGATCTGGTTCAAATATATGTTCAGAAATTGGGATTTTTAAATTTTTTAAATTATTTTTTTGAAGTTGCCAGACTCATGCAAGATTCTTGCATCACCATACACATGCTTGTGCTCTTGTTGAGTAACCATCTTGAGAGATTTTCCTGTGCTAACCACATTCAATAAAATATTGTTGATATCACCAGATCTGGCCATCTCCTGGTGGGTTTTGCTGACTGAGCAGCAAAGTCACTGAGGAAGCTGGGAAGCCAGTGGCTGATCATTGCTGCTGATTGCTCTGTCACTGCTGGCTGCTGAATTCATCTCCCTCTCGGCTTTCCTTCTGCAAGACAGCACTAACACCTCCTTGGGTTTAATGAGCGCTATTGTGTTTGATGAGATAAAGCACTGTAAAAGTTTTATCCCACTGCATCTGCTTCCAGCTTCAGCGTGATTCAGGCTTGCTGCTGGAGAGTTCTTGGGCAGGAGCAGGGATGGGCAAGCTTTGGAGCGTGCTAGAACGGGGTTTGGAGGGCAGGTCCGTACATCACGACTCCGTCCTGCTCTGTGGCTTTCTAGCTCGACCCAGATTCCTGTGCACTCATGAACCTTGGGGTGCAGGCCCAGCGGGCAGCTGGGTGCCCCAAACCTGCCCACGTTTCCCTGCCCACAGGTGGCATTTCCTCCATCCTCCCACCGCCGGAGGACCGCGCTTCCCTTCCCCGTCTCCTCTGGTTCTGCGTATCAGAACGTGATTAAAATCATTATATCCCTATCTATATCGTGCTGTCTGTTTTCCTTTTAATTAGGTTGTAAAACAATTAGTTACCACCATGTCTCTCTCTTCCCCCTCTCCTTCTCTCTCTGCGCGTCCCCCTGTGCGCCCAGAGCTGTTTGTTCTCCCCGGGCGGGGAGGAGGGGGCCCTGCTTCTTGCTTTATTTACAGCAGGGTGAAGGTCAGATATAAACAGTTTTTGTTCTTGTGCTGTTGCTTTCTTTTGTGACCTATCCTGCATTGTTTGGCTTTTTTCCTCCCCCGTGCTTTGAAGTGCCGCGCACCAGGTGTTCCTGTTCTGAATTACACATGAAAGGACCACATCCCTGGACTAATTAACTAGTAAACTGCACCCGCCTCCCCTGGGTTTAATTGATGCTGCTCTTAAAAGGGGAAGCCAGTTTCTTATTCCTCCTGATTTCACACCGTAGTCATCTCCTCTTTATCTCCCTAAATACAGAAGATACTCTTGAATTTCTCACTCCCAGGCCACACGGTGCTTAATATGTCTTCTCGTTTCACAATTAATAAAACAATTATGCTGTACAAATTTTTTGAAAGAAATCCTCCACATTTTTTTTCCTTTTTTTTTTTGGTTTTCTTTTGACTCCTAATTTCTTTGTGTGTGATGGTTGCAGCCTCTCTGGGGAGAGCTGCATGCACTGCTCCCAGAGAGATGGAAGATCCAGTATCTTGCTGCTAATTATTTTAGTTGATAGTGTTGACCCACCAAAAGCATTGGTGTATACCAACACCTTTGGTGTACAGCCAATGAGCCATTCCATGGCTCACAGTTCCTTTCCTGGGGCAACATTTCGTGCAGTGCAATGAGCAGGAGTTATTGGGATTTCTTTGTTCAGCCTGGTGGGTGCATCCTGCTTGTCTCTGGCAGGGTGGGCTGTGCTGATGGCAGAAAACTGTGCAAAGTGGTCAAAACCAGCTTAAAATTAGCAAGTCTGGATCAAAACCAGCTCATTTCTCTGCAAGTGCTCAGTGCAGGTTTTCTGTGGAGTGGATCAAGACCCATCTTAGGGCCAAACAGAGCAGAAGGCTGGAGAAAACGGAGCGGGTTGTCCTGTGGCACTCCCTGTGCCACCTCTCCAAACTGGGCTCTGTGGGTGCAAAGCTGTGTACAGAAATTACTCCTCACGTTCCAGCTGTGTCCTGCACAGCTAAAGGACATTTTGGGCACTGCTGGTGGCCCCTGTTGTAGTGGTTTAGGTTTGCTAATTCAAGAGAGATGTACTCTTTGTTAAATGGCTTCACCTAATCAAAGCTTGTTGACTTTTGAGCTTGTTTTTAAGATTTGAAATTTTTTAAAAATTCTTTTTGTCAGACAGAGTAAACTGTTACCAACTTCTCTTAAGACATCACTTGTGTGATGCAAAACCTGTGCATTCAAACTCAAGGTCCTTGCACGTTCTGGGGCTGTGCACAGGGTGGTCCCAGACTGGTGCTGCTCCAGGTGTGGTTGAGGAGCAGAGAGCCACCAGTCATGAGCATTTCCATGAAAAAGGTTGGTTCCTGTTAGGTATTTTTGAATGTGCCGTTTGTATCTTGCTGGTGTTGTGACCTTTAGAGGTGCTGAGGATGATTTCATTCCCAGAAATTACCCAAAGAGGTAATGCCATGAAAGGTTGCTGGTTTGGGTTTATGGTTAGGGTATGTCTGTCTGTCTTGTGTATTTTTTCACTCATTCTGAACTTCCTGTACCCCCTGTTAATTAAAGTCCTTGTTAAGTCCAGTGAATTCTTTCCTCTGATTTCAGTCTGAGCCAGTCCCTATATATTTGAGTTGTTTTCAGCTTGAATTGGAATTTCAAACTTAATACCTTTGAAATGGAGGAAAGGGATTCAGGATACCAGAAAGTGAGTGGGCTGCAGCAATATTTTTAATAAGTTAAAAGACATTTCTCTGGGTAGATGTTGTGGTGTAGAAATGAGAGTATCACACACCTTCCTCTTTCATGGATACCTGGCAGATGGAAATCTGAAACACTTTGCTGTAAGTGAAGGTTTGGTTTCAGATGTGGACCCTGAATATTACTCAGATGTGTATTTTCTTCAGGGCAAAAGGCATTTCTTGAAGACAGCAACTACCAAGCAACAGTTGGTGCCAAATTAAGGATGGCAAAGAGAAATGGGAGCTTTGCTGTCAGTGCCACAGAGCTTTGGATTAGGAATTTGGTGGTGCTGACGTGTAAAATATTTTGTAAATATGTAACATATTATGTAAATATGTAAACTATTTTGTAAATATGGTGTAAAATATGCTGCTTTCCTTGGAATCTGCACTGTGTGCAGTGGTGGTGTGAGGTGGGGCTGCAGTGGGGTTCCCACAGCATTCCCCACTCTTCCTTCCCACCTGCAGCAGCTGGATGGTTTGGGGGTTTTTCCTGACAAGAACCAGCGAAGCCATCACTTTGTCCTCCCTGAGAAGGGCGAGTTTTACACTTTTGTAGGGTGCAAAGTGACTTTTGTGGATCGTGCAGTTTCCCAATGGGAGCTCAGGCTTTGGAGTAGCCCAGCTGGCACTGGAGGACAGACCTTAGAGCAAATAACTGTAAATTGACTGAAGCTTATATGTCAAAGACAGTCTGAATTTTAATTACACACACCTTAAGATGGGTATTTTTATATTCTAAAGCAGCTACTTTAAAACACACATACCAAAAAGAAAAAGCAAGGAAATCACCTAGTTTTACCAAAAGGTAAATGTAGAACTTTTGCCTTCGTAAGCTTCATAGCTCCTTGAAATCCAAGCCTTGCTCTCTTGATTTAAGGGGCTTGAAATCTGGAGCCTCTTTTGCATCATATTTGATTGCTTAGATTTAGTATTTCCTGAATTCTTAAGTTTATTTTAATCAATTTTTGCTAAAATTTGCAATAAGTTCCCTTTTAGAGAAATTTTGCTTTAAAAAAATACTTTCAACCTGGTTATTATTTTCTAGCAAAGATGTTTTCAGCTTAGGGCAGATACAAATGAAAACTCAAAAAAAAAAAGACATTTTATTGCCAAAAAAGCACTGGTATAATTCAAAAGCACCTCTTGCTAAATCATTTGTGAGTGTCTCATCAAAAGCAGAGGATATGGTTTTGTTAGCGCAGATCAGGGCTTTGAGAGTGGTTGTCATGCACCTTATTAGTCTTAGT
The DNA here is from genome assembly GCA_013401375.1 of Spizella passerina. Lineage (NCBI taxonomy): Eukaryota > Metazoa > Chordata > Aves > Passeriformes > Passerellidae > Spizella > Spizella passerina. Next base: position 3,712 of record WBNQ01040167.1, on the reverse strand, counting down.
CATTTTTACCCCTTTCCAATGTTTTCTACCCTTCCCTCCAACTACTAAAGCCATTCATTCA
>WBNQ01040165.1:0-23796 GCA_013401375.1 Spizella passerina | reverse complement strand
AGTGGAAAACCCATTTAACCAACTGCACACTAATTGCAACTCCACACTTGGAGTCAGATTGTGCATCATTCTTTGAGGGAGATTATCAGGAGGTGCCAATGCTGTGCCTTCCTGTCTTCTCCAAAGGGCAGGAAACCATGCTCTCAAATAAATCCCTGCAGGCTTGGGAAAAAAAAAATGCAAATTTCTGCATGGCAGACAGAAGCAAAGGAGATTTTATTTCTATCTGTGCTTTAGCACCATGCCAGCAATCCAGATGAAAGTCTGTGGAGAGTTTGGTTGCATCAAATTAATTGTCCATGTAAAGGTTTTAAATTGGTCTCTCTAATCTGAAAAAGCACATGATTAGTCTACAGAATTGGGACTGATAACAACCAGATCCAACAGACGAAGCTACATCATTACAAGAATTGATTTTATAATCAGTACAGTTTGGGGGACAGATATCTGCTCATACTCCAGCACTAAGGGAGTGTATTACACTCCTTCCAGTTTATTGCCAGCAATGCTGAAAATGCATGAAACTTTCTAGGGTCAAACAAGAAAAAGGGTCCTTGGAGGAAATGGCAACTTTCCACAGAAATCTGGCTCCACACAGGCAGCCCAGAGAGATGGGGCTCAGAACTCAGTGCCCTCCAGCCCTTGGGACAGACATATCTGCTGCCCCCCACTTCAGGAATTACTAAATTTTATTTATGGCTATGGAAGCTTGCAGGGAAGACAGAAAAATGTGTGTAAAACAGAAACACCCACTCAGTCAATGGCACTTTTCCCCCTCAGGCATGGTGGGCTCCAGTGGATGTTGAGACCATGCAGGCAGGAAAAGATGAGTGTTCAGCTGAGGAAAGGACCTTCTCTTTCAGAGATGCTGATATTCCTAAGCTGTAACTCCTTCCATGGAAATGGGCAAGCAACATTTATTGCCACTTATCTTTTATTACTCCTCTCTTGGCGTTAGTAGCCAGCTAATGATGAATAGTTTATTAAGACGACCTGGGGAGATGAAGAAATAGCATTGGAGACAATCATTCAGCAGAGCAGCTGAACGAGGAAGTGCAGCAAATAATTTCTGGGAAAAATCAATAGGCAGACTGTCCTGGGCTGGGAGAACATGTGGCTTCCAGAGCCCAAAGTCTAGTGACAGCCTTTCCAAACAGATCCTCCTGGAGCAGCTGCTCCCAGATACTTCAGCACACAGTTTTGAAATGCTTTAAGGAAGCACACATTCATGAGAGGCCTCTGGAGGACAGTTCATTACTAATTCAAATACATTACAGAAACTGGGATATCCAGAATAACAAGGGCCACAGCTAGGCACAACATTTTAGCTAAGATAGGAAATTCTAAAAAAAATTGTTCTCGCTCCTCAATTTTTGCTTTAAAAACCCTCCCAGAACACTGAGTATTATTCACCAGAGCAAATCATATAGTACATACACACACAGTACATTTCATTTCAGTGAAAATAAATCTCTATGACTTGACCCATCATAAGAAAAATATTAGCATTGCCTAATGTTAAGGGCAATTATAAATATAGACATCATCCAACAGCTGCCAGCACCATGCACCACATCTTTCAAATGCTCTCCTGAAAGGGTTTAGGTTTCTTTTATTCACTATTAAGAGTTCTCCCTGCAAAATATTCTTTTCCAGCAGAGATTTCCTTGTGTCTTTATTTTAGTTGCATTCATTCTTCCCTTCCACAAAAGCAACTTGCTGTCCTTATGTTTTGTGTCTAACTGAACCCTACAAACTCTTATCCTTGAGCTTTGGCACCAGGCTCAGCTAAGATGGTACTGCATAAATGTTTGTATGATTACATATAACCTAACCAAGGAGAAGGATATTCTTTTATATTTCCAAAGTTAAATCCAAACCTCTGCCTTGCAACAGAATGCCAGAGAAAAAGCACACACAACCAAGAAGCTCCTAAATCAAAAGCTTTACAAAACAATTGTACAACAAGACTTATTTATATAATTATGATATCATCATTAGCAGAAAAAATTACTGCAAACCCCAAATCTGCAGGTTGTGTACTGGAGGATGCAGAGATGACATGCAAACATGGGAATTGCACGCAGTCCCTACCCCTTTTGCCAAGTGGCAGCAAAGAGGAGCCTGAATCAAGATACCCTGAGTCTTATTTAACAAATAACTATATAGCTGTCCACTACGAAACCTTGGAAAATCATATGCTTCCACCTGAGTTACAACCCTTATCAGCAAACTCTGCAAGGCTGCACAGGGATAAGGAAGTGTTGACAGGGATAAGGGAAGATGTCATAAAGTTTGGGCCAAAATTCACCATAATAATATGTTTCTGTGTTTGTGTGTGTATACACACAAATTCCAATAAAAGCAATAAAAATAATAAACCAATGGGCACAGGATGGTTGTTACTCACTGAAAGCAGGCAGCAGCTGCCTTTCTGCACACCTCACCCCATTTCCAAGGAGGCTGCTCTGTACCCCGCTCTGGAGAAGCACTAAACATAGAAAGGCTTTCTGCTCTTGTGGGGCTTTCACAAGGAAATCCCCAGGCTGGGCCCAGCCCTTTGATGGGGGGCCCTCAGGAAGAACCATTCCATAGGAATGAGGCAAAACCCAGAGGCAATTTTCAGCCCTTGGGAACAACCTGTTCCTCCTGTGCCAGAACACTTTGATCTATCTGGGAACCATTCTCCTCCCCCCTATCCTGGGACACAGAAGAAAGTTTGACCTAGAGGTGATACAAAGAGCCTTATTGGAATTAGATCTTCCTTCCTCATCAAGGAAAAAGAGGAATCTTCCTCCCTAGCCACAGCACTAAAGAAGGAGTTTGAAAAAGAAATATGGTTTGAATAAAAAAATAATGTTTTCCTTAGAAGTTGCTGTGCCTATTCCTTTGCTGAACAGTGTTGCATATACTTATGATATTTTTTCTGTCTGACTTCCTGTATTGATGTAAATAAAATGGAACTTACAGTGTTTTCACAGCACTCAAACCTGGCAAAACCTTTTTGAATTTCCACTAAAACCCTCTGAGAAAACACTCCTGATAAGGGGGAAAAACAATTCCTGAAGAGATCCCAAACCACAAAAATCACCACTTGGAAAAGTCATGATGATGAAACACAATTAATAAATGAATAAATCAATAAATCAATAACTAAATAAAATTAAACCTGTCATTTCTGATAAATATCTCAATCTTATTTGAGACTGAAGAAGATTTCAGATTCTGCAGCAGAAGGAATGAAAATTCATTGATTTTAATAGCTGATATGTATTTACATTAGCATTCCACATTTTAGAGGAGTGCATATTTTCCTGCAATTTTGAATAAGTGTTTTCTCTAGAAAGCACACAGCTCAATACACAGAACACAGAAAAACACAAACTTAAAGGCAATCCTGTGACAGCAAATTAGCTCAAATTTAAAGGAAAGTTAAATACTGAATTAAAAGTAAGAGAAAAATGGTATCGTTTCTTTTTCCACCAGATGGAAAAAACATGTGTTTTTAAATAGTTTTAATGGCAAAATGAAGAAACAAATATAATATTATGGAACATGATCAGAATTCTCTCTGAAAGATACTTTTTCTCAAAATTACTGAAATTTGGACCAGATGCCTGGACAAAAGAGCATTTTTCTTACATGCAGAAAGATCCAGCAAACAGAAAGCAACCAGCAGCACCAGCACACACCATGTTCTTCGACACAAAGGTAATAGGGTGGCAATACACTCTTTCCACCAGTTCCAAGATGGGTCTGCAGTGTGGCTCTGGCTAAGAGATTCTCCAAGTGAGTGCCCTGTGCTCCACCTGAATGCCTTTGGTGAGGACAGATTATGCAGCAGCTCAAGTACATGGGGTTTTAAGTTTTATCTTTGCCCTAAAATCATGCAATTGGTACTTCAAAATGGCAGGGTCAGGATAGTGGCACCTATTTAACTTCAGGACCACACAAAGCCCCACATCAGATGTTTTGGATTTAGTTGATCCTAATGAATTCAAACATACTTGTGTATTTTGATTTTTTTTGGGTGTGTTTTCTTGTGTGTGTGTGTTTGTTTGTTGTTATTGTCTTTTTTCAACTGGCACACAGTTCAAATAAATTTTATTACTTATTTTCAGTGAAATGAATGAACCTCTGTGAGCATGCAAGCCCCAAGAAGCCACACAGAGAATATTTATCGATTAGCCCTGTTAAAAGAGATTAATGCTACAAAACAACTCCACTTCTGCTCAGTTTATTCTCTGTGTGCTGCTAAAGTCAATTTGAGGACATTCATCCACTGAAGATTCAGAGGGGCAGAGAAACTCCCCTGGAGTTCAGGGTATGACCTGAGCTCAGGACACGACTCTCTCCCATCTCGACCTGCGACTCTCCTAAATCCGTTTTGCCATCATTCAAAGAGTCCAGAAGGGTGGCACCAGGAAGCAAGCTCTCATATCCTCCTCCTTAACAATGTACAGATGGAGACCTGTTAGGAGAGCTCAGATGTGTCAAGGACATGATTACTTAGGAAGGTGCCAAAGGAGAAGAAGGAAGGCCCCCTCTAAACAGGGAGAAATACACTTGATTTTCTTTTAGGTCTCATTTAGTTAAAAGTGAGGTAAAAAGACTTTATTGATGTGGATGGCAAAAATCTTCCATTTATCCACAGATGAGGCACAGCATGGCCAAAGCAATCAAGCCTTCCCACAGTGCCCCACAAAGGAGCCTGGACACCCACTGAGACCCCATTTCAAAGTCTGGCCAAGAGAGGCTACTGCTGCTGACAGCCAGCTGTGGCAGCCTCAGCTTGCAATGAATCACCATCTCCTGAGGGCACAGGCTGAGCTCACCCTCCCCTGGTACGCCAGCCATCAGCCCACCCAAGTGAAAATAAAACATTCATCACACACATGCAGACTGGATATGAACAAATGACCCAGAAATCTGGGGGGTTCCAAGTCCCATTACCCTCTGCCTGAGCCGTTCTCCTGTCACACCACACTTGTTGTGACATATTTTGTGTGGGCTGCCTGGTGGGGGTGGAGAACAACCCAAAGCCTACTTTGTCATTTAGTCCTGAAATTATGTATAACTCATTCAACATACAAATAAAGGGAAAAAAAAAAAAAAAAACCTACCATGAAAGAGGNCCCTGTGCTCCACCTGAATGCCTTTGGTGAGGACAGATTATGCAGCAGCTCAAGTACATGGGGTTTTAAGTTTTATCTTTGCCCTAAAATCATGCAATTGGTACTTCAAAATGGCAGGGTCAGGATAGTGGCACCTATTTAACTTCAGGACCACACAAAGCCCCACATCAGATGTTTTGGATTTAGTTGATCCTAATGAATTCAAACATACTTGTGTATTTTGATTTTTTTTGGGTGTGTTTTCTTGTGTGTGTGTGTTTGTTTGTTGTTATTGTCTTTTTTCAACTGGCACACAGTTCAAATAAATTTTATTACTTATTTTCAGTGAAATGAATGAACCTCTGTGAGCATGCAAGCCCCAAGAAGCCACACAGAGAATATTTATCGATTAGCCCTGTTAAAAGAGATTAATGCTACAAAACAACTCCACTTCTGCTCAGTTTATTCTCTGTGTGCTGCTAAAGTCAATTTGAGGACATTCATCCACTGAAGATTCAGAGGGGCAGAGAAACTCCCCTGGAGTTCAGGGTATGACCTGAGCTCAGGACACGACTCTCTCCCATCTCGACCTGCGACTCTCCTAAATCTGTTTTGCCATCATTCAATGAGTCCAGAAGGGTGGCACCAGGAAGCAAGCTCTCATATCCTCCTCCTTAACAATGTACAGATGGAGACCTGTTAGGAGAGCTCAGATGTGTCAAGGACATGATTACTTAGGAAGGTGCCAAAGGAGAAGAAGGAAGGCCCCCTCTAAACAGGGAGAAATACACTTGATTTTCTTTTAGGTCTCATTTAGTTAAAAGTGAGGTAAAAAGACTTTATTGATGTGGATGGCAAAAATCTTCCATTTATCCACAGATGAGGCACAGCATGGCCAAAGCAATCAAGCCTTCCCACAGTGCCCCACAAAGGAGCCTGGACACCCACTGAGACCCCATTTCAAAGTCTGGCCAAGAGAGGCTACTGCTGCTGACAGCCAGCTGTGGCAGCCTCAGCTTGCGATGAATCACCATCTCCTGAGGGCACAGGCTGAGCTCACCCTCCCCTGGTATGCCAGCCATCAGCCCACCCAAGTGAAAATAAAACATTCATCACACACATGCAGACTGGATATGAACAAATGACCCAGAAATCTGGGGGGTTCCAAGTCCCATTACCCTCTGCCTGAGCCGTTCTCCTGTCACACCACACTTGTTGTGACATATTTTGTGTGGGCTGCCTGGTGGGGGTGGAGAACAACCCAAAGCCTACTTTGTCATTTAGTCCTGAAATTATGTATAACTCATTCAACATACAATTAAAGGGAAAAAAAAAAAAAAAACAAAAAACCTACCATGAAAGAGGAAAATGTGGTAGCAAGGGAAAAACTTCCTTGTAGAGTATTAGGTCTTCATTTGAATTCCAGCATACATCTGAATGAATTATATTTTTTAATTTGTTTAACTATGCTAATAGTCACCATGCACTGGTGGTTTTAGCAGTATTTTCTCTTTATATGTGTGACTCAAGAATTGCCATAGCAACTTGCTTCCTAATTAGCCTTCAGTTCCTAACAATCAATACGATTAGACAAGGTCAGCGCTGGAGTAAGAGCTGGAGTAAACTCTACAGATTGCAAAAAAGGCTACTGAGAGTGAATAACAGCAGGAAGAGGAAGAGAGGGCTCCTGGATGGTCTTCCTCAAAGAATGGTGGTCTTCCCCAAAGAACAATTATTGCTCTGCCATTACTCAGTCTCCTGTGATCCAGAGGAGTTGTGGCAAATGAGAGCTTTGCCCCCTGAGTGCAGAGAGCTTTCAGCCTGCCAACAGATTCACAAAATATGGGGAATAGAGGCATCCCTGTGTGTGCAGATGGAAAGACACGTTACTGCCACATTGCTGGGACAGATGCTGACTGCACACCACCAAAATCAAGAACAATTATGTCCTAGATTTTTATCCATATGAAATCAATCTCCCTGTGTGGCAAAGGTGCCTGAAACCTGGAGACTGTCCAGTTCACAGGAAGGTGCTGTCTGGGAATTAAGCCTGTGCAGTGCTTAGCTGAGGTCCCATTAGGAGGCCCTCTGTGTGGAGACCTGAGTGATTGCCCCTGCTGACACAATTCCCCCCTCATTTTTACAGCCTGTTTCAGTCGTTAACATGTTATCTGTTACCCTGAAAGCACAGTGCCTGGCAGCACAGTGGGATGGAAATATAATGTGCTGCTCAGAGCTACTCTGGGTCCTGGGAATACAAAACAGGATCCTTGATATTGACAGACGAAGGCTTGTGAAAAACCACTTTACTTGTTAGTGTGTTTAGGTCTGCTACCAAGAAACACAGGCAAAACCAAGCTTATTTTTAAATAAACAGTTTGTGTTGTCAATTATGCCTGGGCACATGGCTGTCGCAGATGAACTGAAATCCATTTTCTTTCCTCTTTAGAAATTCATTGCCTCCTGGCACTGTCCTCTGTTGCTCCCTGGAGTTTACTCCTCTGCTGCAAATGTGCCTCCAGCCCCAGCTTGTGGCACTGGGTCGCCCAACAGAGGGTCAGGATCAGGGAATGGAGGAGCCAGGGTGGTGAAAATGTAATGACAAAGCAGTCTGGACAGTGCCCTGTGAGGACACCTCAAGGCATGAGTTTAGAGACAACGTGTCTTGACCTTCCTCTGCACAGGATGTCTCAAAGAAGGATGAGAGGGTTTTAAGCTCAAAAAAGACAGCTTTTATTAGAATATCAACTAGGATAATTAACTTCAAAGCAGAAAAACCTTACAGGATATTGGAGAACTGGGAAGATTTTATATCCTCCCTAGCCTGACGTCCAATACCATTGGAGGTTTGGAGTTCATAGAATCATAGAATAGTACAGGTTGGAAGGGACTTTTCAAGGTCATCCAGTCCACCTTCCCAGAGGGACATCCACTAGACCAGGCTGCTCAGAGACCAGAACAACCTGACCTTAAATGCTTCCAGGGATGCCTCATCCACCGCCTCTCTGGGCAGCACATTCCAGTGGCTCAGCACACAAACAGCAAAAAGCTCCTGCCTTATATGTAATCTAAATAGAACCTCTTTTAGTTTAGTTTAAAACCACTATTCCTTGTCCTGTTGCGACAGGCCCTGCTGAAAAGTTTGCCCCTCTCTTTTGTGCAGTCCATCTCTAAACATTGAATGGCCAAATTCCTTGTGGCTTTTCATTCCAAATGGCTTGTGGCAGCAAGCTCTGCTCAGACCTCCTGTAAATCCTGTCCACCACCCCTGGGGCTGCTCCCTGCTCTCCAGGGCAGACCCTGAGTGACACATATCCATCTCTGGCCTCTAACTCTCCTACCACTTGCAGCCCCTTTATCCCACAAAGGAAACACCCCACATCCCTTCCTCCAAGGAGCTCTGCTGCTGCTGCCAGCTCTCCTAAAGAGCCTCATCTCATTGCAAACAGAAATAATAAATAAGCACGTTCTTTTCACCGAGTCGTGCTCACCCCTTCTCACAGCACAGATGGGAAAAGCATAAATCTTAAAAATCCTGCACAAGAAGCCTTAAAAATGTGGGGAATAAAGATGAAAAACAGGCTAGTATAAAATCCTCATTCCAAATAAAAGATAAGATTGACAAAGGGATTAGACGTGTCTAATGAGCACCTTCACTTCATAATTACACTAGGAAGGATAAACACTTCCAGATAAAGATGTAAATCTTTGTGCTCTTGAGCAGAAAAGCAAGACAGAAGTAAACAATGCTTCCAAATAACAAAAACTGGGTTAATTCTGTCCCCACTTGAAATTCTGCATTATTCCTGCTTTTAGTGAAGAAACTTCCAAGCACAAGACAAAATGGAGAGACCATTCCTGGCTGAGAAACTCCCTATTTATTAACATGAATTTGTTCATTTTAGAGGAGGAAGCACCCTTTGAGGTGAACAAATTACATTCTCCATGTGGATGAACTATCCCACAGTTGTTCCAGAAATGTTCTCTTGAACATCCTCCTTCAGAAAGTGGCATCAGCAGCTCTCACAAACGAGGTTCTGTCCCTGTCCCCAGCTCCCAGTCTTCTGCTGACTACTCTGGAAAACTTACAGACAACAAGAGCTCTCCAGCTTTCTGCGTTTCTCTCACAACCATTTGTAATTTCCATCTGTGGTGTTGGCTCCCCAAGCATTCAAAATATTTTCTGGCTTAGTATCTGTCTACCATTCTAAATCCTAGCAATTTAAATGTTTCCCAGACTAGTCTCTGTGTATGTACCAGCACACATGCATGTATTTAAGTATATAATATATATATTCTGCCATGTGGTGAGTAGTTTAGTCACAAAGGTACCCCACTCTTACTTATTTTTAAAGGATCACACACATGTATGGGAGTCTTCATCCAAACCAGGCTCCTGCTCTAGAAATCAAAACAAATATTCACAATATTTTGTGAGCAAATTGTTCTTGGCTTGGTCACAAAACAAACAATGGGCAAAATGAATCTCTGTTTTTACACCTGGGATGAATTAGGGCCAGCAGAGCCTTTGATAGAAAAATCAAAATGCAGCTCACTAATAATGATAAAATGCCCAGTTGCCTCTCCACTGAGCAAAGGACCCATCAAACTAATGATTAAATCCACATCAATCATTTGGCATAATAAAAATAAAGGCTGTGCAACATAATGTTGTCAGAGAATCAACATCCCCTGCTTAGAAAATAAATGTCTTGACTTCATCTCAACATTTGTTTTCCATAAATGCTCAGGTTTATATCAGCATTTGTATAGCAATGGGAAACACTCCTTCATTGCAACATGTCAATTCCACTAGCATTATTCCTAAAATAAACAGAAAAGCTGGATAAAATTAATATGGGAAGGTGTTTCTGAAATCCTCCTGAAATGGAATTGCCATTTCCAATCTGGTGCCAGATTTCTTCTTTCTAAAAACAATACTTAGTAGTGAAAATTGAAGCAAATCACATTTAGAGCAAATTTGGCACAATTTCAAGGAGGTCACACCTTTTGCATTCCCTCATTGGTACAGTTACAGTACACTCAACAAGACTAATACACAAAAACCTATAAAAACGTTTTTTAATATTTAGAAAATACCTATTTTTCTTTTTTTCCTTAAAAACCCTTAATTTTGTATTCACAGTTCTGTTTACAAGTCAGTACATTTTAATTCTGAATTAGATTAAGAAATTTGGGAGTCAATATGTAACTAACACACAAAGGAGAACATTTTTTGAAAATTATTTAGGGATGTTAGAATGAATATACTGATTTTATCATGAAAAAGATAATTACTTAATTCAGGACAATATTCTGACACATCACATAAGAAAAAACATATATTTTGCCACGTACGAGCGATGAATTATATTTGAAAATGTAAAATGTAAACAGAACTGGCAATTTTGAGTTCTTAGTTCTGTGGCATATGATATTAAATTTAATAAATGTACCACTCTGCCACTTTAAGAATTATTTTAAGTTAATTATTAAATACATATTTTTATATTTACAAAAATGGTTTTATATTTACAAAGATGGTTTTATATTCACTTAGATGGTCGTTTATTCTACCTTGAAATCACATGAATCTCATAATAAAATACAACTTGAAACTTCCTTTCTTTCCAAATAGAGGGAATCTTCTGGAGGAAAGAGATGAAAACTGAGGAAATGACAGATTTTGGGGAAAAATTTTTGATTTTTCCAGCATTCATCCTTCCCTCTTGGAACAAAAAACCCAAAAGCACCTGAGATGAATGTCAAAAATGTGGCAGACATAGCAGCCTCCATGCCCAGGGGAGAAAAGAAGAAAGATGATGGGATTAATTCTGCACCACAGGATGACCATCAGTCCTGAGGCTTCTAGCTAGGTTTGCCCGTCACAATAATCAGCTTTATGCCTCAAATGCAAGGACCTGGACTCTGGTTGCCTTGCAAAACTTAATGGTCCATGGGAAGGAATTGTCTCCATGTGATGCTGAACCTCCAGCTTGTCTGACAGAGCTTCTTGCTGAAATGGTGGCAGGGGAAGCCCAGCAAATTGACCAAGAGCAGGGCAAGCCAACTGAGAAATAATGTTACATTGACAATTCACAACATTTTCAATTGCAGAGGTGGTGTTTGATTGGTTTTTTTAGGTTGGATTTTTTTTTCCCCCACTGGGCTGAGAGCTTCTTTAGGAACTGTGCATTTCACCCCCAAATCTCATTTTGGATGAATGAGACTACTTGAGATCCTACATTTATAGATGCAAAAAGGCTATCTTAATTTAGCATGCATTTAGTTTTATCTGTTTTATTATGATGGAGGAAGGCAGAAAAAGACTGGATCAAAGTTTCCTCCTGAAACAGAGTGGGAACTCACACAAGCATTTGCCCATGTTTCATGTTTTATGGATTCAGGTAATCTGAACAGTATGTCACTGGGGAAAGGCATTAAAGCATTTAGCATACATTCAGACAAGTTGGTTCCCTTTTTTTTTTCTCTCTCTCTGTCTAGACAGCTGTAAAACAGGGACCTGAAATGATGTGCAAGATGATTCTCCCATTAAATACTTCAGTCTTTAATGCTGGCTTCACACCAGCGCAGTTAACAAATAAAGATTCTGCTAACAGTTCATTACCACAAATCTCATTCTTGCTCAACAAAAGCAAGTAATGACAAAATGTATTTTCTTTCTAAATTTATTTTTATCAAAGAAAGCAAGCATCAAGATAGTAAACCACATAGAAAGAATTATGGAATACTTCTTTCTTGTGCTCTGATGTGTTTCAATTAAAATATGCAAATATTAGTGTGACTTTTTGAATAGAGAATTTAGAAAATGTTGATATGGACACTATTAATTGATTTTAAATTTCCTAGCTTCTTCTTCTAAGGGTTTTTACTTTATTTGTAATTTTGTTCCATCCAAGCATTAGAAAAATCCTGAGATCAGATTATCTGTCCCTGAAATGTAGCAAAACTGTAATTAAATCTCTGCTCTTTGACATTGGCAGTGAGTAACTGACATGGATAATAAATTTCTCCTTCAGGTTTTTCAGTTGTGCAAGGGATGACAAGTGGAAGATCTGTTCCACAGTTAAGCTTTGGCAGGGAAAAGCAGACTACCAAGTGATGATGCAGCAAAAGGTTTATGGGTTGTAATAAAGCCACCCAACCTTCCTTCATTGCTCGTTGCGTTTAGAACGCAAGGCATAGCTTCTCCTGGCGTGAAATAAACTGAATTTGGAAGACCAGGCTCCCTGTATTTTCACCCCAAACACAAAAGTTTGCCATCCAGGGGGTGATGTTTCCAAAGGCTGCAGCAATGGAGGGTGGTCTGAAGCAATGGCACTGCCTGGGGAAGGAGAATTACCCCAGCAGCTCACGGAGAGACAGCGGCACAGGCACTGCTTCACCCGGCTCCTCCATCACCACCATGGATGCAGGAGCCCTGGGAGAAGCTCCTGCTGCTGCTCACCTTCCACATGCCGTGTTGTGGGAACCCATCCCAAAGGGCAGAGGGGGCAGAAGAACCCTGACACACCCCGAAATGTGGCTCTGGACAAGCTTTTTTATGTGATTCTGCTGGATCCATCTTGGAATGCACCAGAGGTCTGAAGTGCCACCAACCCCTCCTCTAAGGAAAAGCCCTGTTCCAGCCCACTGATCACTACCAAACACAGACTGTCACCTGGAGTGGGGACATCTGGGACTTGCAAATCCAGCTGCAGGAGCCAGGAAGCCTCCTGTGATTGCTCCCTGCCCCATCACCAGCTTGCTGACTTGTCCAGGGCTGCAGGGAAAGCCCCACATCACAGCAATGGCCCCATCCAAACATTTATTCTTTGGGATAACTGCCTGAATTTTAAATTTCTTTGCCTGTGTTGGTTACTTGCCTTAATGTTTTTGAACAGTAGTCCTCTGTTCCCTGAGAGAAAATGCATAGACTAATTTAAATGCATTAAGCAGCGTACTTATTTTCACGGCCTGCCCTCAAGATGCTGAAAGTTACACAGAAGTTCCTATAATGTAAATTAGAATTTAATATCCATAGAGTTGCACCTTGAGAATATACCCTGGAGTATTTGCTACCAAAGGATGACTTTTAGCTTATTCAGTAGGTATTTTGGTACACAGAATGGTCTGTGTACCACTTTCACCTTAGGGATGTAAATAAATACTTTTATAAGCATGCACTACTTAACTTATATATCACAGCAGATCCTAAAATCCATATTTTTCCATTTGCAAAAAAAAAAAAAAAAAATAAAAAGCAGGGTAATCCAAATGATGCAACAAAAGGTAGAAAGCAACTCCTGCCTAGATAAAATTTCCAAATGCTTTGGCTACACTTAATCATAACCATTTTCTCATTTTGAGAAATGAACTTATTTAAGCCTGGTCTTTTGCATATCAAATGAGGAAGCACACCATACAAGAAAAACTGGAGAAGCTGTGAAATGCTGAACAGCTTTCTTGGTAGCAGAGGACACAGCAGAAGACACAGCCTGTTCATCCTTAGGCGATCCTGTGATTCCTGCCTCCCCCGCCGTCCCTCCCACGTCTTTGGGCTCTACGCTGAAAAGTGTCACAGAGTCACCTGCAGGAGCTTAATGAAGCTGATTTTAGGAGCATCTGGGATGGGTTAGCCCCTTGCTAGCCCAGGCACCCTGATGGCTACTGCTGGAGAAGGTCTGGGTGGTGAATGCATCAATTTGCCAGGTTGTCATAACTTGCTAGAGAAAGTGAAGTCTTCGCGTTCTGCCAAATTTTCTAGGTGAGACTTACAACCAAGCCAAGAATTCTGGTCCTTCCCCAGCCACTGAAAGAGAGGCACCCCTTGATCCAAAATTCTGTCTTCTGGTCTCCATTGTCCACAAGTAAATCCTCTGAGTTTAGACAAAACATAAAAGGTGATCTCAGTGTGATCATTCAGTGTGATCCAGCTGAGTCAAAGGAAAGTGGGACTTGCCTTTTAGCCTAGAGGGGCAAAGAGGAGAGGTTTTAGCATCATCCATCAGGTTGGTTGTTGTTTGAGAAATAAGCTGGTGCTTGTGTGTCTAGATCACAGAGCAGCACCATTTGTCCTTAGGACTGGTCTATCACTGGATCCACAGTTTCAACAAAGAGAAAACCAGAAAATCTTGAATGCACTAAGTAATTGAGTAAAAACATGATTCAGGGCTATTTTTCTCTACCAATTCATGAGGAAGCAGTAGACAGCCGCTGTCCTCCATGGACAGAAAACTTCCTTTTCCAGGAGTGTCAGCTCTGGTGGTTTCCCTCCACCCTAAAAGCTTTAGCTTTCCATGATCTCCAGAGCTCATTATGGGTTTAGCTCATCAAGCTCTGTTGTCCACACCATGGTTCATGCTCTTAAAACGTGTCTTTGCCAGCATCTGCTAAAAAATGCTTATCTCCAATTATTCCAAAATACAAATAGGGCAAGAAATGGTGCTTTTTTCCCCTCTGTGACATTTTCTAGTTCAAGAAGTACTTCATCCTCACAGCTGAGTTTCCTTAGGCTGCACATAGGTTGGGTTTGAGAGCAAATGATGAACCAAATCATTATGTTTTAGCCTAAACCCTTCAAAAAGAACAAATAACTGATGATGAATTTTCAAGGGGATTTTGCCTCAGGGTACAGAAATGAAGCTTCTTTTGCTTGCACAGGGTAACACAATCAGATCAATCTTCCTATATATATAATGCCCAAATCAAGCTTGTTAGATCAAGATTCACAAATCTACTTTGCCACCTCATAGTAACAGCAGGAAACCCAGAAACAGAAAAAGAGAGACTTGGTGTTGCTTCTGACTCTCTCTACTCCAAATTAAGCTCTTTCTGTGCAGGTTGAGGATGACACAGCCACTGCTGAGCATGTCAGATTGATTTTGCTGGGTATGTGCCTGCATGGGACTGCTTTTTAATTTAGTAACTGGAGGGTTAATTAACTCTGGGAGTGTAAATAAGTTGGTTAAGCAGAAGTCCAGAAGAACTGCCACGTTCCAGTTGACTAAGACCTAGCAGTAGACAAAACATGTAGCAAAAATAACCAATCTGCTTTCCTGATCACCTATTTGCTAAATTGACATGAATCCAGAGTTGTGCAGAAGTCGGAGAGCTGCTGGCAACAAGATGGCAAGGCTGTTCCTCACACCTGTGGGATTCTGAAAGGTTTTCTGTAGGAAAATTCAAGTTTCATGTTTAGTAAGAGAAGCCTCTGATATTTAGAGCCTGTAAGTTTATTTCATAATTTCAAGTGTTTTATTTAAGAAGCAAAGATCCTTCTCCCAGAACATACTTCAGGAAAGTTGTTGCACCATATGACAGTCTGCAGAAAGGTCATTTCATGTTTTGTCAGCAACTGAAGGAACTTAGATGTTTGAGAAGATAATGGCAAACTAGCAAATGGTTCAAATGGGCTCTCACTCTTAAAAAAAAAGGTAAAAGTATTCCAATGACAATATTGCCAAATTAAAAAAAAAAATCAGATGAAACCTAAAAGATTTTGTCTTGGTAACTAAAACTGGAACTTCATCATGGAGGTCAGATCAATATCTCCATGCCAACATTTCCAAGTCACACTAGCTTTTCCATTATGAACCATGGTCATTAGTATCCATTCTGGAAAATCCTTGGACAGTTCAAATAAAAAAAAAAAAAAAAAGAGACCTTCCCTGGATACTCTGACTGAAAATTATTTGACATTTTCTCAGCAGTTTAAATGTTTGGGAAGATACTAAAAGGCATAGCAAAAGCAGGAAATATAAAGGAATTATTTTTCTTTGAAAACCAGAAAATTCAAAAGCCTTCATTTACTTTGAGAAGAAATATAACAGAGTTAGGATTCTGAGGGAGGACTCATCCCTGATTTAACCTAGAATCTTAAAATCATTATGGTTGGAAAAAACGGATATTTCACAGGATATTCTGACTTGGAAGGGTCCCTCAAGGATCACTGAGACCTCCAAATTCATCAAGTCCAACCTTTGACCAAACACCACCACATCATGTAATCCTGTAATTGTCCACTTGTTTCTTGAACGCCTTCAGGGATGGTGACTCTACCACTTCCATGGACAGCCTGTTCCAATGCCTTAAAGCCCTTTCTGGAAATTCTGACACTCTCCCTGGTCCAACCTTGACCTCCCCTGGCACAGCCTGAGGCCATTTCCTATTGTTCTATTTGCCTGGGAGAAGAGGCCAAGCCCTACCTGGCTACAACCTCCTTTCAGGAGATCTTCTGAGGATAACCAGTCTTTCTGTTAAAGGCTGAGGCAAAGAAAGCATTAGGTACCTCAGTGTTTTCCTCATCCTTGGTGCCAATGTTTTACCCTGGGTCCACTAAAGGAATGAGATTTTCCTTGGCCCTTTTGTTGTTAATATATTTATAAACCCCCTTTTATTTCCTTTCGCAGCAGTGGCCAGATTGAATTCTAACTGAGCTTTTGCCTTTCTAATTTTCTCTCTACATGACCTAACGACATCCTTGTATTCTTCCTGAGTTGCCTGACCTTTCAAAGGTCATAAACTATTTTTTTCCCTGGGTTGCTGCGAAAGCTCCGTGTTGGTCTGCTTCCCCAACAGCTCATCTTTCAGCAC
Source organism: Spizella passerina (assembly GCA_013401375.1). Lineage (NCBI taxonomy): Eukaryota > Metazoa > Chordata > Aves > Passeriformes > Passerellidae > Spizella > Spizella passerina. The sequence continues at coordinate 7,087 of WBNQ01040165.1, read as the reverse complement.
ATAAAGACACTACTTCTGTGCCTTCTTGAAGCCTTCCTGAACTTTGTTGTTCAGGACTCTTTCCCAGAGGACTCTCTGAACCAGTGTCCAAAACAGGCCAAAGCCTGCTATGCCCTGTGGGAACTCAGGACATCCCTCTGGCTGTCCTGAGCAGCCAAGACCCCTGCCAGGGGGCTCAGAGACCCTGGCACAGAGCCCAGAATGCCCCTGCGGTTTTGATTATGACCCCTGGAGCAAGTTACCAACCTTAGATGAAGATCTGCAAATCACAACAGTTTACGTAGAATAATAGTGAAGTTATCACGGGGTGAAAAAGTAGATTTTGGGGTTTTTAGAATGGGGGTTCAGGGGGCAAGTTGGACGGATTTGGGCGTTTCCAGCCTTTCTCCTTTTTCTCCTTGGCCTCCATCTTCTGCTGTGATGTTGGCATTTACAGATTGGTTTAGAGTAGAAGCTCACTGTCTAACACAGGTGATAGGCATTGGAAAGTAATTGTGAACATTGTACAGGTAGTTTTTAGTATAAAGACACCACACCGCCCTGGGGGCAGGCAGAGTGCCTGGAACTGTCCTGCTTGATGGACCTGGGCAGGACAGGAGAAAGAATTTTATAGATGAGATACAATAAACAACCTTGAGACTGAGAAATGAAGAGCCCTGACTCGATCCTCAAGCCCTGGGCTGGGAAAAGAGACTTTGGAACTCTTCTCGAGGTCACTCTGACCAGCAAGAGGGCCCAACAATGCCCAAGATGGCCTCTGACCATCACATTTCCAACTTGCAATCAACTGCCTTATTCCCTAGGGATGATTCCAAAGACCACCATTTCCCTCCAAATTCTGGGCTTTAACACCCACCCTGTTCTCAGAAACACACACAGGAATGATGTATTAGTGATGAAAATCACGAGTGCAGCTATGCTGGACTGAAGAAGATGCTGTTTTTCTTCAGTAACAAGTTCAGGAAATATTGTCACTCTTCATTTTTAGCCTACTCAGTTCTAGGGGAGCACACACACACACACTACATTGAAGTGTCTCATTTGTATACATCAGGCCATCCACATTTTACCATATGGAGGTATCACATTATTAATAGCTGTTTTCCTTAAATAGGCTACAGTTTGCTTAATCTTTCTTTTTGTGCATGATCTTGCAAGAGTAAAAAGGCTTTCATACAAAGGCTGTGTTTTTATATGCAAATCTATTATTTGATTACTCACTTTTTTTTGTCTCTACATTATCATGAATATTTCTGATGAATGTTTTATGGGTTAGGTTTAGGATTTGTGAGCTGTTTCAAATTTTATCTGTTTGCTATATCATTTGCAAATACCACAGTTTTGTTGATGTTGATTGGCCTCATTTACATATTTATCACACTTTTATTTTCAAGGAAATTTTGCTATAAACTCACTGTCCCCATTTCTCCTCCATGTACTACTAGTAGATGGATGTATTTTCAAATTGAGCCCATTTCCATTGATAATTTTTTTGGCTAACAATAAATCACCACTTAGAAACATCCCATTCAATGCCTTCATACACATCTGACATATGGTTTCTGAGTAATTAAAGATAACAGAAGCAGCTCACAATGCACTTTGCAGCCCACTTCACAGTCCAAAGTGCTCATGATTTTCCATAAGGACGAGGCTAAAATGAACCCTCATCACCTTCTTGCTAAATCCCTTACTCATGCAAGAGTACAGGGGAGAAGGGTAGGAATGATGCAGAGAAATGTCCTTTGGAGTTCTGCCATTGCACACACAGCACTGAAAAAGGTACTGAATTTAAAATATATTTCCCCACTCCCACTCAGAGTGCTGCTGGGTGAACAGCCTGTTTGTGATCCCCTACTGTCAGGGTGCAAGGGCTCTTCTGTTTCTAAGCAAAATGGATTCGCCCATATATGAGATATTTCAGAAAAATCATACATGACGCAGAATAGCTCAGATTGGACAGTGAGGGTTATAATTTTTGGTGCTAGCACTAGCTAAGCCATAGATTTCCTGTTGTTAAAGAGAAGTAGGAAACATGTTACACAGGGTTTTCCCTTCTAGTGGTGGAGCTGCAATGCCTCCACAATAGCATACTAATGAATGCAAGATACATCTGTTCATTAAAGGTACTCATAATTGTACCTCCAGGCTGATCACTAAAATTCACAGAAATGAGCTGCTCACACTTTTTGTGTACTCTTTGTGTACTAAGATTTTTGGATTTTTGGACCTGTAAGAAAATTCTCTTGTGCATCCTGCCAGCTGCCTCTGAGCATGCACAAAACAATCCTATTTAGTTAATTCATTAGTGAAAAGAGAATTAGCTGACCTATTATTAACAGGATCTTTTTCCTCCCTAATCTTTCCAACTGCTTCATTCCAAAACTCACAAAATATTCAGTTTCCTATGTCTTCTGCTATGGCCCTGTATTTATTACCTGCAATGACACTCTATGCTCAACCAGCCCTTTGACTGAAGACTGCCTGGTTGCTGATATGAAAATGTATTTATGACAACATTGTTCTGGAGGGTGTCAATAAAAAAAACATTCAATTTTTTTTTTCTTTAGACAGAAAGATAAAACTATATGAAGCTCAGTGATAGGAACTTGCTCATAGGCTGTAGAAGGAGTTGCAATCAGAAAATGCTGCTTGGAGTAAAATAGTTGGTTCCTAGTAAATATTAACACAATACATACATTTTCTCTAGGTCAACAAGTCCTGTGAAAGCTCCTTTGGGAATGACTCTCATCTTGGTGAGGACAAATCTCCTGAAAATAGAGAAAACAGGGTGATTATTTACAATTCACAACACAGGACGGTGCAGTAGCCTTGCCAGCACAGGAGAAGCCTTTCTCACGGGCACAAGGATGGCTGAAGGCTTTGGCATCTAAATACATCTGTAACATCCAAAATTACAGCACAGCACTGGGGCTCCTCAGGGCAAAAAGTATCATCAGCAGTTGCCATTTCACTTTTTGCTACAGGAAGAAGTCCAGACTTGCAGCTTCTCTGTTTGCTGAGAGGGAACAGCATCTTTCTCATCTCAACTGCTCTTTTGAGTGACGCTCAAGCACAGGATGAAGCAGCCCTGTGGAGCCAGACTGGGATGAGGTGCTTACTCAAGGCTGCAAAATGCTCCATCCATGCTCATGCAGGAAAATTCTTTGACCTGCTTGCTGCACAGATAATTTGAGGGGTCAGCTACTGTGTCCCATTGTTGCAACTTTAATAACTTCATGGCTTCTCACAATCTCTCTTCTAATTAGTTGACAATGTGCCACAAAATTGGGACCTTGGAACACTCGATCGATCACACATGCACCAGGACAACATTTTTATCGTTTTTAAAGGTCACAGAATATGCTTTATGAAGAAAACCCATCTGAAATACCCATTTGAAATATTTGAAGTGTATGGCTTTTTGTTAACTTGGAGTTGTCTTCTTTAATCTCAATAAACAAAAAGGACTAGAAAACTTCTGATAGAACTCAGCCAATGATATATCCGGTTTCTACTACTCCTCAGAGAAATAAGGTGTCATCTGCATGATTGTTTTCTTTCACACATTTAATCATTGATAAGAAGCTAGCACAAACAAATGCATATGACATGACCTGTTCATCACAAGCCATCAGATATTGGTTGCATTGAGAGACAGTTGTTAAAAAGGTGTTTTTCCCTTATTTAAAAAAAAATACCCACCCAAGTTACACACATGAACATGCTACATACATACATCACACCCTGGGATTCAGTTACTTATTCTATTTTTCTGTGGAAGGGGAAATGGATTTTTTTCTGCATTATTATGGAATTATTTTATCTAGTGAGCATATCTGCCAGACCACCCCTAATTTTCATCATTCAGAACTGGTTTTGCATGGCTGTTTAGGATCACCTTTCAGCTTGTATGGTGTCTATTGTAATGTCTGCAGGAGGACAGAAATGAGAACTCAGCCTGCATTACCTGCTGTGCAGTCCTGCAAATTTTAACACAATGCCTCAAAACTAGAGCCTTACTTCCTTACCATTCCCATAAAATATTCATGCAATCCTCATCTATGTTTTATTTCAGATGATTAGCTGAGAATTTTCATGGGAGATTATCACGTTTTAATCAAAAATTTTAGGGGAAAGTACCTATTATTCTGTCAGAGTACCAATGTGACAAGTTCACATTTTTTAATTGTAGGTCTTTAATAGAATCTACCCCCTCATGAGTTAATATTTACTTAAGCAGGAAAAAGTCAATGCACACCTCACCTAGTTCCAGAGATGTCATAGTGATTACACCAGGAGTGAACTTGGTCCCACACTTTTTTTAGACATTGAAATTTATGGTATTCTCAGTTGTGAAAGACGATGAAGTCAATTTTGTATTTCATTATTCTTGTACTATCGTTAATGTAAATCAGAAAGAGCTTCAACACACTGTCACACAAGAATTACAGTATTGAGATCATTATGCAAATGTTAGAAGGATAAAAGAGCTTCCAGAAAAGGCCGAACCTGGATTNTTATTACCTGCAATGACACTCTATGCTCAACCAGCCCTTTGACTGAAGACTGCCTGGTTGCTGATATGAAAATGTATTTATGACAACATTGTTCTGGAGGGTGTCAATAAAAAAAACATTCAATTTTTTTTTTCTTTAGACAGAAAGATAAAACTATATGAAGCTCAGTGATAGGAACTTGCTCATAGGCTGTAGAAGGAGTTGCAATCAGAAAATGCTGCTTGGAGTAAAATAGTTGGTTCCTAGTAAATATTAACACAATACATACATTTTCTCTAGGTCAACAAGTCCTGTGAAAGCTCCTTTGGGAATGACTCTCATCTTGGTGAGGACAAATCTCCTGAAAATAGAGAAAACCGGGTGATTATTTACAATTCACAACACAGGACGGTGCAGTAGCCTTGCCAGCACAGGAGAAGCCTTTCTCACGGGCACAAGGATGGCTGAAGGCTTTGGCATCTAAATACATCTGTAACATCCAAAATTACAGCACAGCACTGGGGCTCCTCAGGGCAAAAAGTATCATCAGCAGTTGCCATTTCACTTTTTGCTACAGGAAGAAGTCCAGACTTGCAGCTTCTCTGTTTGCTGAGAGGGAACAGCATCTTTCTCATCTCAACTGCTCTTTTGAGTGACGCTCAAGCACAGGATGAAGCAGCCCTGTGGAGCCAGACTGGGATGAGGTGCTTACTCAAGGCTGCAAAATGCTCCATCCATGCTCATGCAGGAAAATTCTTTGACCTGCTTGCTGCACAGATAATTTGAGGGGTCAGCTACTGTGTCCCATTGTTGCAACTTTAATAACTTCATGGCTTCTCACAATCTCTCTTCTAATTAGTTGACAATGTGCCACAAAATTGGGACCTTGGAACACTCGATCGATCACACATGCACCAGGACAACATTTTTATCGTTTTTAAAGGTCACAGAATATGCTTTATGAAGAAAACCCATCTGAAATACCCATTTGAAATATTTGAAGTGTATGGCTTTTTGTTAACTTGGAGTTGTCTTCTTTAATCTCAATAAACAAAAAGGACTAGAAAACTTCTGATAGAACTCAGCCAATGATATATCCGGTTTCTACTACTCCTCAGAGAAATAAGGTGTCATCTGCATGATTGTTTTCTTTCACACATTTAATCATTGATAAGAAGCTAGCACAAACAAATGCATATGACATGACCTGTTCATCACAAGCCATCAGATATTGGTTGCATTGAGAGACAGTTGTTAAAAAGGTGTTTTTCCCTTATTTAAAAAAAAATACCCACCCAAGTTACACACATGAACATGCTACATACATACATCACACCCTGGNCCTGCATTACCTGCTGTGCAGTCCTGCAAATTTTAACACAATGCCTCAAAACTAGAGCCTTACTTCCTTACCATTCCCATAAAATATTCATGCAATCCTCATCTATGTTTTATTTCAGATGATTAGCTGAGAATTTTCATGGGAGATTATCACGTTTTAATCAAAAATTTTAGGGGAAAGTACCTATTATTCTGTCAGAGTACCAATGTGACAAGTTCACATTTTTTAATTGTAGGTCTTTAATAGAATCTACCCCCTCATGAGTTAATATTTACTTAAGCAGGAAAAAGTCAATGCACACCTCACCTAGTTCCAGAGATGTCATAGTGATTACACCAGGAGTGAACTTGGTCCCACACTTTTTTTAGACATTGAAATTTATGGTATTCTCAGTTGTGAAAGACGATGAAGTCAATTTTGTATTTCATTATTCTTGTACTATCGTTAATGTAAATCAGAGAGAGCTTCAACACACTGTCACACAAGAATTACAGTATTGAGATCATTATGCAAATGTTAGAAGGATAAAAGAGCTTCCAGAAAAGGCCGAACCTGGATTAGACAATTTGTAAAACCCAACTGAAAACGGGGCTGGTGTAATGCATGCAAAGCTGTGGCTGTGCTTTCAGAGTGGATGGGTACAATGGATCCTTGCAGAACACCCAGCAGGCTTAGTGCTACAAAGCTGAACCATCAGGAAACCCTTTAACTTTGATCTGCTTTGAAATCTCTCTCAAACTCTGCTTTGTAGAAATGCACGCCTAATTTCTGAGCCCTACAAAAGGGCTTTGTCTGAAAATCCACCTATCATTTTTTATGGCAATGTGTTAAAATGAATCCTCTCTCTGCAGGCACAGGTCATCAGGACATTTGCAATTTTTAATTAAACACTGGCCTATGCTGTGCTTCACCACAACAAGAAATTACAGTCTGATACAGAAACTAACGAAAAGCAGAGAACCTCATTCATAGATGGGGTTACTGATATGAGAAAAGCCTCATCTGCATAAAACTAAAAATCAGACCTTGAGTTTCTTTGTTAGAAGATCCTGATATCCTGTGTTAATAAGGTGCCAAAATTCAGGATCCACATGTCTAATGCCCTGAAGCAGTTAAAACAGAATTGAAGTTTAATAGCTGAAATCTCATATTCCACTTAAAAAAAATTAAGGTTAATTGTTTTTAAACATCTCTGTGTGAGCTATAGAAAGTCAGACTTAAAGGCATAACTAACAGTGAAAATTAG